>SNQJ01S0035301.1:21460-55433 GCA_010110895.2 Picea sitchensis
CTCTCATCTCTTGAATATCAACAAATTGTTTGTGTTCAATTTAACTAGAATTCTAGATCTATCGGGGTTTCTGCAGGAATTCTACATGGTATCAGAGCTAGATTGAATCTAGTGGATTGTACACAGTTTTATTTGCAAGTATATATCATTAGGAGGTGGAGAAAACAAAAATGGATCATATCTCTCAGCCCAAAAAACTCATTCTAAATCCTTTCAATTACTTCGAATGGAAGACATAGATCTCTCTGCTCCTCTGAAGCAAAGGGATTTACCGGGTAACAATGGGAATGGAGAAAGAACTGACTGCTGGAGGGGAGAATATAAAGTATTTCAATAAATTAGATGAATCAATTGGGATTATATTTCTATCAATTTCCAGATATCTCCTCTTTCATGTTAGTGGAACCACTACTCCCGATGTGGTCTGGACCACATTGGAAGGACTATTCGACAAGCAGGATGCAATGAGAGTGCATCAACTGGAGAATGAACTCATATCCCTAAGTCCAATTCATTTCAGCAACCTGCAATAATTCTTCACCAAGTTAAAACCCCTCCTCGTTGAACTTAATGCATGTGGAGTCACGAAAGGGGAAGAACAACTCATCCTTTCATTTCTCTTGAAACTAGGCCCTGAATATTCCGTATTTGTGTCGTCTTTTCAAGCATCTAAATTGACTCGGGAAAAATGGAAAATGCCTCCATTGAATGATTTCATTGCAGAATTGACTCAAGAGAAAGATAATTTAGTCCAAATGGGTGCCATCAATTTTTCCAAGAACCAAGCACTTGTGGCTACTAATTCTCCAAAGAGCAGTGGAAAAGACAAGGAAAAAGGAACGAGTAAATTTCCTGAATCGAAGAAGGAGAGATTCGCACAATCTTCAGAGTACTCTTCTGAGCCTAAGGGTAAGAAGAAGAAGAAGAAAAGAACACTTTGCAGCTACTGTTCCAAAGTTTTTCATCCAGAATAAAATTGCATGAGGAATACTATCAATGAGATGGCTAAGCAATTGCAACAGCACAATCTCACGGTGCCCGAAAATGCAAAGAAGAAAGATGATAACAGAACGGGAGGGAGAGCATGAGATGGTCATGCTTTAATGGCTGTCACATCCACTCCATAATATTGGATCCTTGATTCAGGTGCATCGAACCATATGGCTGCATCAAAAGATGAATTTTCCTCCATGGAAGAAAGCACCAGATCCCCAATTTACTTGGGAGATGCCACACCCGCAAAGGTGTGAGGAGAAGGAATTGTTGATCTTGAAGGGGGCTTCTTCACAAATGTGCTTCATGTACCCTCACTATCTGAAAATCTTCTCTCTATATATCATATCACTCATTCCAGCTCTGGAAGGAAGGTGGAGTTCACTTCGGACTCCGCAGTGATTACCGACATTTCCACAGGCTCACAGCTTGCACATGTAATTGCAGATCACGGTTCTCATTTGTATTTCTTCTCCCACTTTGTTCCTAAATCTATTAGCACTATATTTCTGTCACAATCTAATGATATAATCAGGTTATGGAATTAAATATTTTTCCGTCTAAACTATAAGTACTTGCATCAACTCAACAAGGAAAACATGGTAGAAGGATTGCTAGTTATCAAATTCACAAGCGGTGTATGTCAAGGATGCATTCTTGGCAAGCATCCAGAGAAAAAGTTTGAAAAAGGGAAGGCACGGAGAGCTTATTCACCTCTTGGAATGATTCAAATTGAAATTACAGGCCCATTCCCTCAGCCTTCAATTAGTAAGGCTCAATATGTACTCAACTTCATAGATGATTTCTCTCGCTTTACTTGGGTATTTTTTTTGAAATTAAAATTGGAAGTATTTGAATGCCTTATAGAATTTAAAGCACTTACTGAGAATGAGTCTGAGTGTAAGATTAAGATACTCCATACTGATAATGGGGGGGATTATGTCAACAAATATGTGCAACAAATTTGTATTGATGCAGGTATACAACTACAACACACAGTGCCATATACACCACAACAGAACGGTGTTGCGGAGAGGAAAAACCGATCCTTAAAAGAGATGGCCAATTGTATGCTCCAGTCGAAATAATTAGCTCCCAAGTTATGGGATGAAGCTATTAATTGTGCATCATACATTCAGAACCAAGTTCGTCACAAATCACTCAAAGGAACCACTCCTTTTGAATGTTGGACCAGTAAGAAACTGAAAGTGTCGCACTTTCGTATTTTTGGTTCACGAGCATGGGCTCGCATTCCGACAGATAAGAGGAAGGCTTTGGAGCCTCAAAGTGTTGAATGCATATTTGTTGGATATCCTGAAGGTTTCAAAGGATATATATTGCTGGACTCTCACACTAAAAAGTTCATTCTAGCTCAAAGTGTGAAGTTTGAAGAAGAATCACTGCATGATTTTTTAGAAGACCCTGCCGAGGAACCGCTTGTTGTCACTGACGAGGAGGAGTCAGAAACTTATTCGAGCACTTCAAAAAATCCATCAGAGAATCCTTTCAGGTCTAATACAGAGGATGAGAAGTAGTTCATGGATTCTCCAACTCAGTTGCCAACTTGGGCAGAGAAAACCTTGCAAGATGCGGGTGAACTAGTCGATGATCCTACAGATACAAGAAGGACTAGATCACAGTTTTTTGGGGCTCCTCAAGCCCTGGCTGCCACAGAACCTTTTCTGCCCATACATTGAAATATGTCACTTGGTTCAGATCCAAAGTCACACTCTGAGGTTGCAGACATCTTCACCAAGTCCTTCACTGAAAACAAATTTTCAGAACTGAGAGTTATGCTTGGAGTGGTGGAGACAACTGAGTAGGTCACTTTTGGCCACTCGACAATTTTTTTCCTCTGTTTTTTTTTTGGGGGGGGGGTTTCCCACGAGGTTTTCCCTCTTTCCTCTTTTCATGAGGAATTATTTTATGTAATGAGTACCTAAAATGGCCAAGTTGTCAGGACTCAATTTTTTTTGGTCATTACGGTTAGGCTTAAGGGGGGGTGTTGGAGCATATCCCTAACTTAAATTAGTTTATAACTAGCCTAGACTCATAGATCTTGGTTAATACATTCATTTACACTGTATTTCACCTAATTTGGCCACATAGAGAAGAAGGGCGCCTCATCCCTAGATTTTAGGGAAAATTGTTAATTTTAGATCAAGACTCAACTCTCGGTTCTTGATTTATTCTTGATTTATCATTGATTTATTCCAACTCCCCCATGAAAAAAATCATCTCTTATTAGGGAATGTGAACCTCCTCTTTGAATGAGATATTTATTCCTTAATTAATGATTTTTTTCTGTTACTATTATTAGTAACTACTATTTTGGGTCAGTTAAGTGAGTTGGAACTGCTTCTCTTGTCAGTTAAGTGAGATTAAGTGAGCTTGAGTGAGCTAATGCGCATCACTTAACTCTTGTGAAAATTAATGAGTGTGTGACATGTATCTTTAGTGGTCTAGGTCGAACTATGTGGTCTCCCTTAGCTTATGACACCTATTTTAGCTATTTCTAGCTTTTTTTAACTAGAATTTCTATGTTGGAAATTCTATATATTCACCTCCTCTCTTATTTTTGAGGATGGTTGCTCATGTATATTCATTTTTTATTAATATAATTCTCTAATTTATGGAGAAAAAACTTTCTCTCATCTCTTGAATATCAACAAATTGTTTGTGTTCAATTTAACTAGAATTATAGATCTATCGGGGTTTCTGCAGGAATTCTACATGGCCCTCCTAGAACCAGTCCATAACCTTCCCTGACATCTAGAGAAGTTACTTCCTAAGTTTGATCCTGAAGCCTCAATATTGCCTAAATATCATATCAATAAATTTATACTTGCGATCAGGCTTATGAACGTCCAACACGAAGATGTAGATTGCAGGTTGATCCCCTACACTTTTGAGAACTCAACCTCCACATGGTATTTTAACTTACCTGTAAGATCCATAACTAGTTGGACAAAGTTTCAAAAAGATTTTCTAGATAAATTTGCAGAAGAGACTACTACAGAAGATCTGATGGTTGAGTTGTTTGCCACCACCATGAGTTCAAAAGAGAAGGTTAAAGATTTCAATCAAAGATTCACGACCATTTTAAAAAAATTCCATCCCAAAGCCAAACCAACTTAGAAGTTGCAAATTGAATTATATGCTAATGCGCTCCCATATTCTATTTCCATGTTTGTGAAGAGGTCTTCCAAACGAACCTTAGCTGAGAATTTTGAAGAAGCTCAAATGATAGAATTCCAGATGAAAGGGTGTAAACAAGGCCATGTCTCTTTAGTTAAGAAATAAGTTCAACCTCCTCCTAAGAGAGGACTCCTTCTAATTAGATCGTCGGGGAAACAAGTAGAAAATTATCAAACGAAACCATAGACATGAAGAGAAACATAGGGGAAGGAAACCAAGACGAAAGCCCCTATAGGCCTTTATTTAAAAGGAACTCATCGTTCAAAGCCATTGAACCTACCCCATCTAAATTGAATATCAATCTAGGGAATGCCATATCTTATTCTTTCTGTACTTATCACTAGAAAAACCACTCTAAAAGAGACTTCCCTCAATGGGTGCATGACATGAATTTGATGGCCAACTCGTTTTTAGACGAGGTTTCCCTAACCGAACAACCAAGCAGTTCGATTATGAATGTTGTTGACCAGGAAGAGATTGACCCACCAGAAGATACAACCATGCTAATATGGGATCCTGACCTAATTATGCCTTCCAAAAACCTGTTTTAGGTTCAAGAACCACCCACAGAGATCTCGGTTGTGCGAACTAGAAGTAAAGGTCCTCCTTTCTCAAAGGATCCTACCACCACTCAAATGTTAGCGGAAAGGTAAACTCTTGATCACCCAAAAGTACATTTTTCTCCCCGTAAGAACCCTATTAGAACTCATATGCAAGAATCGCCCAACCTGGAGTACAACATAGTTGAAGATATGAATAAGTTGAAGGCTAATATATAGGTTATGGACATATGAAGAATCCCTCAGCAAAAATATTTCCTTCTACAAGCATTGAAATCAGTAGAAAACCCTACGACAAGCAATGAGAAGAAAAAAAATCTAACTTCCACATATCTAGTAAATAAACCAACTATGAATCCCTGCTCAAAAGATAAGAAGGGAAAACCTTTTGTCCCACCGTTTCTCTTAACGTTTGAAGTCTTCAACAAGAACCTTCAAATTTTTTTGGTAGATTCGGGAGAATCTTCCAACGTTATGCCCTTGTCTATTTGCAAAAAATTAAATGTCGTTCCTCTCAAGAGAGATACACATGTGATACAAATAGACACAACCAAGGTCAAAGTCATGGGGTAACTCAGATATGTAATGATTAGGATAGTGACACATCCTAAGTTTGTGCAAGTGATTGAAATCATTGTAGTAGATATCCTAGAGGCCTATGGGTTATTACTAAGTCGATATTGGTTTGTGAAGTTAAACGAGTACTTTAGTACAGACTGGGTACACCTTTGGCTACCATTGGAGGGATACAAGAATATGATCAGAATCAATAGGGAGAGATATCTGAAACATACATTCACTGATCTAGAGACATTGAACAAATTGTCATCCACAGATTTCCCCGTGATAGGAAATTATTCCTGCAATTCCCACTTCGGGAACTTTTCTCCTCTCTTATCTGATGTCCCTCTCAGTCAAAACTCTGAAATGGGTTTTCAAGATAAGTCACCGATACTGATAGAAGACACCCTCTTTTGTCAAGAACACGTTCTAGAGATTACAAAACAAAATATAGGGGAGGAAGAAATTAATAAGAAAGAGGAAAAAGGCAATTTTCGTTCACAAATTTGGACCATATAATTTGATGGATCTAAATCGCAGGAAGGATCAGGTGCAGGATGCATCCTCATTGATCCAAAAGGTAAAAATCATTTCCTGTCCTGTAGACTAGAATTCAAATGCACCAATAACACCGTCGAGTATGAAGCTCTAGTACAAGGGTTAAAGAAAGCCATAGACTTAAACGTCAAAGAATTGAAAGTTTTTGGAGACTCAGAGATTATCGTTAGAAAAGTATGGAATACTATACATTGCAATTCCCCACACCTAAATAATTATCACCATGAAGTACATAGGTTAATAGAGCATTTTGAAGATTTCGATATCACCGTGATCCCCAGAGCAAATAATATCCTTGTTGATTCCCTAGCCAGAACGACTTCAAGGCTGCCACCTCTAGAAGATTATGAAGCCTCCCAATTCACTGTGGAACTACTCTACAAACCATCGATGCCTAACAACATTTCTAATTGGAAAGTCTTTGAAGGAGATGAACATATCATACAATTATTGACTAACCAAGACAATTTCAAATATTTGGCCATCGACGATGAAGTATTCTAGGATCAATCGATAGAAACTAATCCTCGGACAGGTAAACCTATTGACAGATGTAAATCTCACACCATCCCGAAAGGGATAGCTAATTTGGAAAATATTTTTGACCTGAAAGAACGATTTAGGGGGCCTAAAAATGAAAAGACTAGTAGCTCATGTCCCCTGCATGAAACTATAAATCACATAACCCCGGAAAACACAAAGAATGTGAATCTTGGAAAGAATATATCCAAAGAGGAAAGAAAGGCTTATCTCAAACTTTTTAGACAATATCAAGATGTCTTCGCATGGTCCCACTGAGATCTGAAAACTTATGAAGCTTGTATCATTCAACACACTATACTACTAAAACTTGAGGTGAAACCCTTCCAACATAAGATCCAAAAGTATCACCCATCCCTGGAACCTCTCATGTATCAAGAATTAAAGAAACTTTTAGATGCCAAGATCATCTTCCAGGTTAGGCATTCTGCATGGGTAGAAAATCTGATTCCTATGAGGAAACAGTCTGGAGAAATTCGCTTATGCGTAGATTTTAGGAACCTCAATAGAGCTTCAAAAAAGGACAATTACCCAATCCTGGAAATGGAGTAACTCCTGAAGAATGTATCTGGCTGGCTCAAAGATTTTCTCTCTACTGGATGGTTTCTCAGGTTACAACAAAGTCATGGTTTCAGAGGACGATCGTTTGAAAACTACCTTCTGAACCAAGTGGGGAACCTTCGCTTATAAACACATGCCTTTTGGGTTAATCAACGCAGGGGCAACCTTCCAAAGGGCCATGGATGTATCATTTCAGGGACTAATCAACAAGTGTGTGGTAGTGTATCTAGACGATGTAACTGTGTATTCAAAGAATAGAGAAGAGAACATCCAACACTTAACTCAGATTTTTGAAAGTTGTAGGAGATACTGTATTATTGGAGAAATTTCTATTTTTGACACACTAGTTCAGTGGGAGTTCACTGACTAGTTATATTTTAGACTTTCTATTTTTACCATCACTATTAGGCATGCATGCATTCCTTAGGAAAGTTAACTTCTTGATTTATTTTATTAATTATGCAATGTTCTTCCCTATATATGAGTGTATTCCACTCATTCATTGTATCATATTGATCATGATCTATGTATCAATCATCAACTCATTGGAGTAGTGTGAATATATTTTCTCATTCTTCTATATTGAATCTCTCTTCCTTTGTTGATAATATTTGTTTGTACTTTCTTTAGCTAGATATATTGTGCAGGTTTCCATGAAACACTGACATGGTATCAAAACTATGCTGCTTGGAGAAAGCCATACAAGCCAAAGATAAGGAAAATCGGGGTTTCGGCGAGCTAAATCAGTGGTCATACCTTTCAACAGTTATTCCTCCCAAAATATTACGTTTTTGAGGAAACAAATATCAGGGAAAGTAAATTGAGCCATTTTGGAAGTGGGTTTTCAACCATTTGGCGATATTCTTCACCATTTGCTCAAAACGTAAGCTGTAAGATAGCCTCATGAAACTGATACGAATATGTGGTCATACCTTTCTACAATGATTGCTCCCAAAAAAATTAAGTTTTTGAGGAAACGACCCATGTGAGAAGTAAATCGACCCATTTTGGAAGTAGGTTTTCAACCGTTTGGCGAGATTCCTCATCGTTTGGTGAGATTCCTTACCATTTTCTTAGAAAGTAAATCGCAAGATCATCTCTTGAAACTGATACAAATTTTCACTTAAAGTGCCCTTTCTATCATGATTTCTTAATTTTTCACTTGCAGATTGAGAGTAAATTTTTAGGGGTTCTTAGAAATAGTGGGAGAGATGGATATGGAAACTATTATACAGTCAAACTTGGTGATAATCCTCACACCATACAATTATTTTGATTGGAATCCCAAGGAGGCATTCCAACTCAAAAGAAAAGGACTATATAATTTGACGACGATGACAGAAATAGAACCTACATCAGCGATTGAGAAGATGAGATGGGAGAACCGTAAGGATGAGGCTAGAAGACTACATCTTGAGTTAATCTCCACTGATTTATTGTTTCATGTTGCTACATGAAAGACTCCAAACGATATCTGGACCACCTTGGAAGGATTCTTTGGAAAGCAGGATGAGATGTGAGGTCATATGCTTGAGGTACAGTTCAATACCTTAGACCCTAAAAGTTTTGATAATATACAAGATTTTTTTACTAAATTTAAATATTTGCTATTAACCTTGGGTGAATGTGGTATTGATAAGTCTACACAAGAGAAACAACTTATTCTAACAATATTGGCCAAGCTAGGACGAGAATACGCTATATATGTCTCCAATTTCCATTCTGGTAGATGTCTTTTTGGAACAAATTGGAAAATTCCCACGTTGGCTCAGTTCATTGAGTCTCTTACACAAGAGTAGACAAAACTCATACAAATGGGCCTCATAAAAGATCCCAAAGCACATGCACTCACCATGCATTATGGAAAAGGGTCATCCAAACAGAACGGGAAGGAGAGATATTCCAAACCCTTCAATGATTCTTCAGGTTCCAGAGACTCTTCAAATTCCAAGAAGAAGAAGAAGAAGAAGGGAAAGCAGTGCACTTACTACAATAAACCGAATCATGAAGAATCCACATGCATGAAGAAACAGATCGATCTTATGGCACATACACTTCAGCAGAACAACCTTGGAAACTTCATTCCAGAGGGAGTCAAGAAGCAGAAGGAAGAAGATCCTTATCCTAAGAAAGGTAATCATCATGCTTTGGTTGCAATTAATTCCTCATTTGATTCATGGATTATAGATTCTAGTGCATCCCATCATATGGCAGCGAAAGAGGAAGTTTTCTCTTCTTTGAGTCCATGCTCAAGACCCCCTATTCTCATGGGGGTTGATACTCCAGTAGCAATAGAAGGAGAAGGGAGAGTGGAACTCCACAATGGAAGTTTTGAGAATGTTCTACATGTTCCAAATATTTCTATGAATTTGCTATCAGTTTATCAGATCACTCAGAAAGGTAAAAAGGTTGAATTTACATCAAATTCAGTTTCAATAATTGACATGCATGACAATTCCATTATTGCAAATAGTGAGGTGGATCACAAGTCAAGGTTTTATAAATTCACTAATTTTTCTGACGATGACTCCTCTATTCTACTTACACATAAGGAGACTACTTTGCATGCACCTACAGTGCAACATGCATATACTCTTGTTCTTCCATCAATTTAAGACTTCAGAGATGATTCCATGCACTCAAATTCTCTACATGGAAATAAGCAAGTAGTACAACCAGATAAGAAGCCAGCGCTGAAGCTTTAGCAGATGCCCAAGAAGGCACATACCACACTTCAGGAAGTAGGAAACCTTGCAAGGAATCCATTTGATTCAATAATTACTCGATCTCATCATGAGGATCCTTCTCATGTACTTTCAGCTTCAGAACCTGCGATGCCCATGCATTGCTATATGGTTCAATCTACTGATCCACAAAAATACAATAGGGTTGTGGGAAATCCATTATGGAAAGAAGCCATGTAGAAGGAGTATGACTCACTCCTACAGAACCAAACTTGGCCTCTGGTTCCACTTCCACCAAAAAGGAATATTTTCAGGTGCAGATGGGTCCACGAGATCAAAAGGTACAAGACTAGACAGGTTGCCAAAGGACTTCATCAGATCCATAAAGATTTATATATATTCACAAAGACTTTCAGTAAGAAGAAGTTTCAGACTTTACGATATCGTCTTGCAGTGAATAACACAGTTTCCTAGCGACTGTCATTTTCTTTTTTTAGTACATTATCTTTTGAGCGGGGTTTTTTTTCCCATGTGGTTTTCCCTCTTTCCTCACTTTTATTCAATGCTCATTAGTTTCATTGTACATGAGTACCTAAAATGGCCTAGTAGTTGGGACTCATTGTTTACTCCATAGAGATGTTTAGGGGGGGGTGTTGGAGAAATTTATATTTTCAACACACTAGTTCAGTGGGAGTTAACTGACTAGTTCTATTTTAGACTTTCTATTTTTACCATCACTATTATGCATGCATGCATTCCTAAGGAAAGCTAACTGCTTGATTGCTTTTCTTAATTATGGAATTTTTTTCCCTATATATGAGTGTATTCCACTCATTCATTGTAGCATATTGATCATGATCTATGTATCAATCATCGGCTCATTGGATTAGTGTGAATATATTTTTTCATTCTTTCATATTGAATCTCTCTTCCTTTATTGATAAGATTTATTTGTACTTGCTTTAGCTAGATCTCCTGTGCAGGTTTCCATGAAACACCGACATGTATATCCTTAAATCCCAAGAAAACTATTTTTGGCCTCAAGGAAGGTAAGCTACTAGGCCACATTATATCTCAAGCAGGAATTCACATAGACCCAGAAAGGATTAAGGCCATATCTCATCTCCCTTTGCCTCACAATAAGAAATCTATGTAGTCTTTTTTCGGGAAAATCAATTTCGTGAGGAAATTCACTCTCAATTTCACGGAAACTATAAAAACCTTACAAAATATGATTCACAAAGATGTCGAATTTAAGTGGGATGATGAACAGAAGGATGCTTTCAACAATATTAAAATGGTTATATCCCAGGCCCCCGTGTTATGAAGTCCCGATTTCAATAGGGATTTCTTCCTCTATACTTTCACCTCTGACCAGTCGTTAGCTACAGCATTGAATCAGAGGGATGATGACAACAGTGAGGCTCTGGTGTCATTCATGAGCACTAATCTCCAGGGAGACGAACTTAATTATCCTGCTTTTGATAAACAATCCTTTGCGGTATATAAGGAAGTAAAGCACTTTAGGTCTTACATCCTCAAGAACCACACCAAAGTGATTGTGCCTCAACCTGCGTTCTAATCCTTTTTTACTCAACAATATATGGGGGAAAGAAGAGGGAACTGGATGGAAGTGGTCCAAGAATTTGATCTAGATATAAAACTTGCCAAACTAGTTAAAGGGCAAGGGTTGTGTAAACTCGCAGCTGAAGCCCAGGACCAAGTAAATGAAGATTCTGGATGGGAGAATGAAATGGAATTATGGTGTGGTTAAGATTCATACATTTCCCTAGGCCCAGAGTCTTGGTGTGAGAATTTAACTTATCTCCTACACCATGGGATTTGTCCATAAAATCTCAACCCTAGGGAAAGGAGAGATCTCAGGTTAAAGTCTCCACAATATCGCCTCATAAATTCAGTGCTCTTTTGGATTAATTATGATGGGGTACTCTTAAGATGTCTGGAATGTGAAGATGCAGACAAAGTTCTGAAGCAAATTTATTATGTCCCTGTAGGTGGACATTTCGCAGGAAACACACCGCTCATAAGATACTGAGAGCTGGCTATTATTGGCCCACCTTGTTGAAAGATTCCCACACCTACGCTAGGAACTGTAAAACTTGTCAAATAAGCGCTAGGAGGGAGAAGAGAGCAATGGGGGTTGGATATCATAGGATAAATTAAACCCAGTTCTTTGAAACAACACACGTATATACTTACTGCCACTGATTATTTCACGAAGTGGGCAGAGGCCATACCTGTGACTCTTGTAAATGAGAAGGTGGTGATCCAATTCATAGAACAACACATGATCACAAGGTTTGGTGTCCCTTCTATTCTATTTTTTGATAATGTTGCGTATTTTTATTCCACTCAATTGACAGAGTTTTCTCTAGACAAAGGAATCATAATTAGGTACTATGCAAATTATTATCCACAGGGAAACGGGGTGGAAGAATCAACTAATAAGAACCTAGTGAAAATATTAAACAAGACAGTTGTAGAAAACCAAATGAATCGGCATAATATACTCCATAATGCTCTGTGGGTCGATAGGGTCACACCCAAGGAAGCTATAGGAAATTCCCCGTACTTTCTGGTGTACGGGCAAGAAGCCATTCTCCCAAATGGAATTTATCTTCCATCTCTTCAAATAGCCCAAGATTCCTGTGGGGAACCATCATCAGTCATACAAAAAAGAATTGATACTCTTCTCATGCTATAACAAGAGAGAGAAAAGGATAAGTCAAAATTTCTATCTCACCAACAGATAGTGAAAATATGGTTTGATAATCATAAGGCTAAAGAGAATTTTTTTGAAGTAGGAGACTTAGTCCCAAAATGGTACAGAGAAAATGAGCCAAAAGGGAATCATTCTAAGCTTCAGAATCAGTGGCTTGGACCTTTCCAAGTGGCTGAGAAGATTGGGTCAGGAACTTATCAGTTCCAAAATCTAAGGGGGGAACCTGATGCCCTCCTAGTAAATGGCCAAGCACTCAAACAATATTTCCAATAATAATAATAATAAATTGTTTTTGTTTTGTATGAGTGTTTTCATGATTGAGAAATGCATTTTTGTTGTTTTCTTTTTCTTTTTGTATTTCTGTTCTTTTTAAAGTTGTGTTTAGCAAGAAAGTGGTCGACCTTAAATCATGCAACATAGTGAACTCTATTTCTAACTCATCTATCACATACAAACACAATAAGCGTTGAGGAACTTGTGGTTACTTTGAGGAGTCCCCTATATAACCTGTGAAAATGAACAACTTTAGAGAAATGTCAGAAGTGTCTTCTTATTGGTTTGGTAAGACCTTAAGGGAAAGAAGGAAAGATGGAAAGGACTACATGAACCCTGAACACAAATCTAGAAAAGGAATCACCTTGACCATCTCACTTTGCGAAATAAATAGACACCATCCTATCCCACTCGCTCAGGGCATCATGCCGGAATAAAATTGATATTATCAAAAGAGTGAACAGTAGGAGAGGGTATGTAGATATCTCCACTGGGGCTGTGGATGCTCGCTGGCAGCGGAGCAAGGTCTGTGATGTCGGGGTGACTCCACGAGGGCTATGGACAGTCGCTGGCAACGAAGAAACACCATAGAAAGTGATTAAAGGTAACTAAAGGCTTTAGGCCAATGAATAATTTACTAGTTTTTTTTCAAAATGGGCATGAGTCAGGGTTACAGGAAATGAAGGAGAAATGAAGGTTAAAAATACCACAAATAGGCCCGGAAGAATCAACTGAAGGATTTCAAATTTAAAGGTAAAAGAGGCTCTGATTTAAAACTAGTAACGTTCTCCACCAACTTTTGTATCAACCGAGCATGAAGGAAGAATAGAGATTATGCTTTCTCCCAGTGAATCGCCATTTGTTGAGCACTCAACACAACCTAACAAGTCTATGTCAAATTTTAGTTTTTGGGTACCACTTAATCTTTTGGCATTGTCTAATTCGACTTTAGTATGTAAAATGGTGCCTTTGCTTATCATTTTTTGATTCTCATTAAGTCTTTAAGAGCTTGCTTGGACATGTGAAAACCATCATAACTGAAAAGGACTAACATTTAATTAAAGAATCAACCACTAAATCATTTCACCCGATGAATCCAAAATTCGACACCCAGAATAATTGAATATGAAAGAAAATCACTCGAGAAAACTAAGGTCGCCGATCGTCGATCTTTGTCGACGTCGGAAGAAGGGAGTTTTATTTCGCAACAAACATTACACAAGGAATCCACTGATATTCGATTTCATTCGGCATCAATGAAAGGAAAAGGGAGTAAACATTAGCAAATAAAGAAAGGAATCGCCGATCGACGATTCCCGAAGCATTTCTACATCAACGAATTTTTGAGAAAGTAAATCCGTAGAGAACATAATAATTTTATCCCCGAGCATCGATTCCCCTGTGCCTTTTCGACATCGATCTTCCCAGGTTTAGCTCATATCGTGCATTTTGAACAAATTCCCGAACTCAACTATTACCCACAAGCTAGGTCACTGGTCTTCGAAAAATAATTTGGTATCAAGAAAAATAAGACAATGCCAAGAAAAATAATTCACCTACTTAACGATCCATCACATAATAACACCACGATTCATATTCATCGTTAAAGTA
This sequence comes from Picea sitchensis, assembly GCA_010110895.2. Classification (NCBI taxonomy): domain Eukaryota; kingdom Viridiplantae; phylum Streptophyta; class Pinopsida; order Pinales; family Pinaceae; genus Picea; species Picea sitchensis. Next base: position 35,743 of record SNQJ01S0035301.1, read on the forward strand.
AAGAACATCAAAATATTGCACCATATAACTTGACAATAGATTAAATATCTCTTAATCATTACAACATCATTCATGAAACGGGATAGGAAATAGTTCTTCTCCACGTCCAATCACATGCATTTGATGAAAATAATTTTTTTCTCTAGTCCAGAAGGACTTCTCTATTAATGGTAGCTCGGAAATAATTCTTGACAAAACCAAAACATAATAGTTTCTTGCAACAAACATCGACCTCTAACTAATTGTTCAATTCTCTTATTTATAATGTAAAATTAACTAAAAAGAATGACTAAGTGTAGTTTAAACAAAACAAAACTCACCAGGTGGGGTTCTCTCCTAACAATTTTCCAACAGTCATATGAAGATATCCCTTCGAAAGGGTGACTTTTCTCATACTCCAACCAAATAATAAACAACTCCTCACAAGTTTGGGCCCATCAAAATCTGTGTTTTTCTAATAGAGCCGCATAAATTCCTATGACCTCCACCGCATGCGCTCAATACTTCACTAGATTGGTTCTTAATTGTTGTAGCACGGTCCTAGCTCTAATAGGATGTTCCATAAATCTTTGCACTTCTCATGGCAATGTGTCAGTCACCTTCGCTAGATATTCGACCCATAATGAATCTTTCTTGGTATGCAATTCGACTATGTCACACAATTCGACGAAGTCGTCGGGGGTGTCGAACTCTGGGAGTCTGACATCCTTCATCGCTTATTGATCTTCAGATTCATTTTCTCTTGGATTTCTCGGTGAAGTTTACAGAGTTGATTTTTCTCGATAGTCGAAGGGATATTTCCTACCAATTGGAATTAAAATCGTTTAGAAATTGTTTACATAACAATACCCGACAAAAATATGTGAAAAGTGAAAACAGAAGAAAACAAAATGATGCATAACTGTAAAGGTCACTAAGTCTGTTTGTTTGACACTTACGTGATCTCAACAATCTTTTAGGTCACCTACATTGTCTTTGGTAGCGCCACCATTTTTCTTCAGTTAGGGTGGGTTACATCCGCGTGTCATAGCATGGTAGATCAGGTACAAAAAACATGAGATTCAAAATAACGCTAGTGGTTGATTGGCCCTTGGGGTCAGGAAAGGATGTCCGACCCAAAAATGTGCCAAAAGTATGAGTAAGTTCCAAAAGGATTGGATACTGTCATAAGAGAGGTCGTTAAATGCTTCAGGTCAAGGCAGGTTTCTCAAACAAAAGTCTCATCAACAAGTACATCAACCATGATTAGCTCATTATGGAGGCTGGGGGAAATGAAAGGAAACAAGATGATCATACTACACATCCTCCACAATTCTTATCGACTGAATCTCACATGCCTCGGATCATGCCGTCGCAAGGATGTGACACATTAATTCTTTTAAAACATCCCATCGCAAGGCATTCAATGTACCTTGGCACATTTCGTCTCGTTGCCCCACTCTGTAATAAATTTTGGATGTTCTGTCAGCGTTCTACTCACCAAGTGATCTTGTGTGCCATTGGTAACTCATCTCACAAGCTTACTTCAATCAAATTATTTGCTTTGGGCATTTTTCAAGATGTCCCCACATAAGGTGGATACATTGTCGCACCATGGGATCTCCTCAAAACACAAGACGAGGCTTGCGAGGCAGCCAAATTTCTAGGCCTGAGCCACAAAATGCCTGGGACTCATTCTTATTTGTAGCAGGTGTTTCCGAGGCTTCAAAGGGATATTCCTACTTTCCCGGGGAAATGATGGTATCACCCCATGCTGAGGCTGAAGTGGAGGAAGTTATGTTGGAAGGACACAAGTTGTAAGTCACGCTTCCTCAGCAACAGATACCGTGGAGGAGAGGAAGGCCCAGGAAGAATAAAGAAGTCAAGGGGGGAAACCAAATCTCGATTAAGTCGTGCACACGATCAGCCACCGAGGAGATCCTAATGCATGCTATTTGGCTAGATCCTATCGGAACTCCAAGTCGAGGAAGCGGGAGCCAAATGAGAAAGACAGAAGCTTCATGTTCTAATGTATGAGGACCTAATCCATAGTTGGAGCAGGCGCAACTCATCATAGCTAAGATTTACCAGGAGAATAGATAATTAAGTCAGAAATTGGCGGCAAAGAACCTTGAGGTGTCAGCGCCACAGGTTCGTGAAGGGAATGCAACCTGGCATAAGCAGAAGCTTCAGGAAGCACAAGATATGATCGTGTAGTTGCGTGAAGCGCAAAGGGTGTAGGAAGAACAAAAGGTGACAACACCTCCAAGAGCACAAGGTAGTCAGGGAGAAATTTCATGCGCAGAAGAGCCATGATGGATGGCCTTTGTTTTGTATTCTCATATGTGACGCAAAATTTTGATAGTCTTCCCTTTTTCTTGTGAAAAATTTCATTTCCTCAATGTAACCGGGTTGGTTGGCCAAAAGGTGTAGACAATGTATACTATATGTAGCCTGAGATTGACCACAATATAATATATAAAGTCTCTAAATTTTTACGCATGGGATTTGGTTATAGAGATTGAATGCATCATCTTCTTATTTTTATATGAACTCCCTGTGTGTTTGGTCCACATCTTTCCTGTCTTATTTGGAGCATACTTTTACATTATTCAGACAAATCATATTTCTTCTAAAGCATCCTATAATTCATGCTCAATGATACCATCACGACACAAATGGTTTGGGACCTATCCCCATTTGGTATCAACAAAACACCTATTTCGGTACCCACTCAGCGCCTCATCCAGTACCAGCACAACACCTATTCCGGTACCCGCTCAACATCTCATATGATACCAGCACAACTCCATCCGGTACCATCTCTCAACCTCTTCCTGTACGAGCTCCATCTGGTACCACTATTGTGTTGGTATGATACCCATATTTATGACTGTGCTATTTCGGTACTAAACCCCTACCTACAAGATTCTGGTACCAACTCTACTTGTCTGGTACCAACTGTTCTAGTCCAGTACTAGAAATAATTCAAAATTTTGGAATAATTCTAGAAGAAAATTAGAGACATGGGTTTTGTCCATAGTGGCTTTTACATGTGGACACATGTGGAATAATTCACCCATCTCACATGTGTGGACCTTCAACTTAGGGGGAATGATTCTGCCAAAATTAGTAAACTTCTTAAACTACCAACTTGTGCCTCGATTTTTGTGCATATGGTATGAGATCTAGAAATTTTAAGATATGGGTTATGTCTAAAATATGAAAAATTGAGTAATATGAGGGAATTTTTTCAAATTTAGAATTGGTTTGGAAAATATGGGTGGAGCCCTAACTCGAATTTGCCCAAATTGATGAAAAACGGAATTTTGGGATTTATCGTAAAATTGTAAAAATTGTTTTCTTAGTTTGGGGATTCAGTTTCATCCATTCCTCCATGGATTTTATGTATAAATAAGACCTGATAGGTCTTAGGAGGTAGTAAGTAGGAATTCCATATTGTTATGTTGATGTATTGGTTGGTGAACATATATTTTTTGTAAGTCTCTTTACTGGAAAGTAAAATGAATTACAGCTATTGATCTTATGCATTTTTGGAACCTACTACCCTGTGAGTTTTTTGAGCTTCCATGTTGGAATCGGTAAGGGGCCACCGTTCTAATTTGGTAAGATTAATGTAAAATATATCTTATATTTTTATTCATGTACATGTTTGTTTTATTCCGGTACTCATTTGTGTGTGTCATGTACCTGTTATTTTGATTTCTTGTTTGAGTTAAAATATGAATTCATAAAGTGTACGCATCGTGTTGGACTTGTATAATTGTTAGATATTTTGAGTAAATTGTGAATGGGATTGTGTTAGTGTAATTTTGATAAGTGTGGTGCACCCTATCTTTAGTAATTTTACTTAGTTTCATAAACAATAATTTGTGTTGATATAGTTGTAGAGATTTATAAAATTTTGCATTCCTGAAATTGTGTTCTTTATAGCGACTTTCATAATTTACTTTGAAATTTCAAGTGTGTTAATACAGGAATAGTTAATATCCAATCATTCACCCTACATGGACCATTAAATGGAGAATCTTAATACACCTAGTGTTTCCTATGTAGGAACAAAGAGTTTCTTCCAGAATTGATTAAGTTATGAGTGATTGCCTTTTAAATACTGTGTGGAGAAAGTTGATTATAGTTTGTTGTTGAAATTAGTTGCTATAGGGGAAAAATTCATAACCCATATCTATATTTCATGAGCCTATAATGAGTAGATCCATCCCCTGAACAAGGATTCTGAATTATACATTTGTTGATCAGTTTTTCTTTCTAGATTTTGAATTGTTTGAAGAGTGTTATCTTTGAAGTGTGAAAACAGAGTGTTGGTTTTAGATTGTGTTATTATAAAGTGATGCGGGAGAATCATTGGCAAGCATGCAGATAAGGACCACTCAACACATGGGAAGCTTTATGGAATCTTAACGCTGGCAGTCTCGAAGAATATTGTGAGGTACGTCTAAAGTCAACGATCTTGAAGCATGTCTAAACTCAGCACCGGAAAAATATTTGAAGCACACTTGAACTATTGCGAGCAAAGTGGGAGTTTCCACTCCTTTGGAATATGATCGATCTAATATAGTCGTTAGGTTAGGTTTTGGAGTATCCAAGTAGTCAGGAGGAACCCTAATAACCCTCTGAGATAAATAGAGGTTATGTACGCCCAAATGAGGCTAGTTGCAAGTTAGTAGGATATTTCTGAGTTTTCAGTTTTTGTTTTGATTATAGTGGTAGCCATTTTCACTTTTGAATATAAACGAGGAAAATTGACCCAATGCATGGTGTCGACATTCCTTGCAATTCCATTTTATTGTGTTTTCATGAATGAATGAACGAATTTCGTTATGAGTATATGGAACTGTGAATGTTAGGATAAGTTTCAATTGTTTATCTTTTGTTGAGTGGTGAAAGGTGTGCACACAGAACGCAAGGAGTGCATTAACAGGATCTGTTTCAATTATGAATCTCATAAGAGATAACACGAAACTTCCCTTTGCAAGGTGTGTAAAGAGACTGGCGAAAGGCATGCATAGTCATCCACAAGAATTTAAACCTTTCGTAAAGATCTAGTGCAAGGAGTGCACATATCCGAGATTCGACTAAGTGTCGAAGGGAATTTTTCAAAAGTCGAATAACCAACAAAAGGAGAACGGTAGGAGGGTGAGAGAAATTTCTCTTCGAGAAATCATTTGGATACGAGTTATCGAAATCCTTAGAATGCAAGGAGTGCATGGGAATTAAAAGTCTTCACAATACCAAGCTCAGAAGGAATAACACTTTTGATAAGTATTAACGAGATCCAAGAGTCGAAATATTCATAGGATCAAAGATTTGAAACCTTTGAACACTTATAAAGTCTTATAAGTCAGAGAAATAAGAAGCTCAGGAGGCGGAGAAACATTGGTCGTTGGATCATGGCATAAGGATCAACAACCCTCTAATTGAAGACAAGGTACGCAAGCTTTAACTCTTCATATACACAGGGGAGAGAACCCACCAAGATTTGGGACTTGAAACTTCTGAAGTTTGGAGTTCTGAATTTCTGAAGTAAAATATTCGTCGTCCAATCATCTAAATCTGGCTGAGCCATCAGATCGTCCAAGGTGAATGTCTAGCATTGGATCGCCAAGGAGAATCTGAGTCGTCGGATATTGTGAGATCAGGAGGAATCAAGTTTGAGACTTGATATTCCCTAACTGTGGAGTGCCAAAGAGATGAGAGTTGTCGATCTGTCGGAGGACACTTGTTATCATATCGCGAGCTCTGAGAAATTTGTAGTAGGATTTTTCATTTGAGAACTGAGGTCGACGAACCCCGAAGGCCAAAATACCCGAAGTGAATCTAAGACATTAGATATGGAGGAGATGTGGCGAATATCTATGAGCTCTGGGTCTAGCAGTTAGATGCATGAGAGACATGGTGTGAATCCGTGTACTCTGGGTATAGACCTGAATTAATCCTCAGTCATTGATCCAGGGGGGGACATGCGTCAATCGATCACAACCTTTGGATAAAAGTGTTGGGGAAAGGGTGAAGTTTGAGATTAAAAATCCCTGAAGTCCGAAACCCGAAGGAGATATCGACTGTTGATAGAGGGGAGGGTCTCAGGACCACTGATCTAGGTTGAAAGGTCAAACACCCAAGGTAGAAGCTAGACCATTGATTGTGAGGATAGGTGTCTTTAGATCACCTTCTTTGGAAGATTGAAGTAAGGAATAAGGTGAGGTTTGATATTTCAAAACCCCGAAGTTTGAAGAACCACATAGATCATAGCCACTGATTCAAGGGGATAGTTGTTAGCAGATATTTCACTCCAGAAGATTGCCTTGCAAAGGAAAACAAGGTTTGAAACTTGATAATTCTGGAGCCCGAAATTCTAAATCGACCATAGTCGTCGATCTGGGAGGAGGAATTCCAAATCATTGATTCCGAGGAATAGATATCGGTCATCCGTTTGAAAGAATCATCAATATGGTGAGATCAATGATCATCTTGCATTGAGGGGACAAGAATTGTGTGGACTTTAAAAATTCGAGGGCGGTTCACAATCCATATTGTGGTTTCACCATGAGGACACGTGGAGGCTCGAGGAGAATTGTAGGCCCAAAATTATTTTGACATCAAACCACTTTTGGCCACGCCCGTAATCACGTGGTCATCACCCAAGGTCACATTGAAGGAGGGGTCGAGAGAAAAGGTGAGAATGCCCAATACTCTGATATTTTCATAGTGAGTGAAAGGGAAGGTTGTGGGAGTCATGGGTGTCGTGAAGCCTGCGAAGGAAGTTGAGAGGGCCTGTGTCTAATACGGTATGATACTAGCAAGGTTTCAGAGAGTCATTCAACTACTGAATAGAAGATCTTGATTGGGAGGTCACGCAACCCTTAGGAGAGAAGGGGGTCTGCATCAAGTGGTATCAAAGCTGAATTTTTTCTTACAGACAGTAGGCAAAGGAGAGGAGACAGAATAAATCTAAGTTGCACTCTGTGTGTGAAAGACAATCAACACAATTCCACCAAGGAGACGAGTGGAACCACCCATCGAGTTGTAGAAAGGTAGATGCGAGAACTTCGTGAAATATTAGAGGTGATGGAGGCAGTGCAGAGGAGAGAACCTAATGCTGGAGACATCAGCGATGCAGAGAGAGAAGAAGTAGAATCCGAAGAAGCAGTAGGAGAAGATGTTTCTGAAGAACGCTTGTTGAGAGCAGTTGCTAGATTGGGAGGCAGAGACAATATAGAGGTCTCAATGTATGAAGGAAATTTAGATGCTAAAGAGATGTTGGATTGGCTGAGATCCATGGACAAACATTTTGACTATGAAGAGTTCGATGAAGAGAAAAAGGTGAAACAGACTGTCACCAGGATAAAAGGACATGCAGCATTGTGGTGGGATGAACTACAGGCTGAGAGGAGAAGCAAAGGCAAGCCGAAGATAAGGAATTGGGATAGAATGGTAGCCAAGATGAAGGCTAAGTTCATTCCCAATGATTATCAAATCAATTTGTTCAGGAATATGAAGAACCTGAGATAGAAGGCGATGACATTTAAGGAGTACACAAAGAAGTTCTATAGGCTGAACACCAGAATTGGAAAAATGGAGAGAGATGAAGAAAAAGTTTCTAGATATATAAATGGCTTGAGATATGAAATCTAGGATGATCTCAGCATGATGTCGGTAAAGGCAGTGGAGGATGCTTATCAGTTTGCACTAAAGGAAAAGGAGAATTTGGCCAGAAAACAAATCCAACAAGCAAGAGGCAAAATCCCAAACCCAAACAAAAGCAAGGGAGTTACCCATGACAAGACACATAAGTCTAAGGATGAGGTTGAGAAACCACACAGTCACTCGAAAAGAGGAGGAAGTTCCTTAGGAAGACATGGTGGTACTTCAATGGATGATTTTCCTCAAGAAGTTTAGGAATTGTTGGATAATTTTGCTGACATAGTGGTGTATTAGATGACTAATTCATTTCCACCCATCAGAAGTATCAACCACCATATTGACTTGATACAAGGAGGAAGTTTGTCGAATAAAGCATCATAGATATTGACACCTCGAGAGAATGAGGAAGTGAATAACCAAGTCCAATAACTGTTAGACAAGGGTTTGGTCAGAGAGAGCTTGAGTCCATGTGCAATACCAACTATGTTGAGTCCAAATAAGGATCAGGGATGGATAATTTGAATAGACTCAAGAGCCATTAAAAACATCACCATCAGATATAGATTTCCTTTACCAAGAATGGATGATTTAATAGACTATTTAAGTGGAGAAAAATTATTTTATAAGATAGATTTGAAAAGTGGATATCACCAGATTATAATGAGAGAAGGTGATGAGTGGAAGATAGCCTTTATGACAAATGAAGGTTTGTATGAGTGGCTTGTTATGCCATTTGGATTAACAAATTCCCCGAGTACTTTTATGAGGCTGATGAATGAAATACTGAAAGATTTCATTGGAAAGTTTGTGGTTTTATATCTAGATGATATACAGATCTTTAGTAGGACTAAAGAAGATCATTTGAGGCACCTAAATCTAGTGATGACAAGACTACAACAAGAGAAGTTGTTGATAAGTATGAAGAAGTCCTCTTTTATGAAGACATAACTCATTTACTTGGGTTTTTGTGATCTCTTCTTATGAACTAAAGATGGATCCAGAGAAGGTGAAAGAAATCAAAGAGTGGTCATCACCAAAGATTATGTTTGAGGTAAGGAGCTTCCATGGATTAGCAAGCTTCTATAGGAAGTTCATCAGAGACTTCAGTGGAATTTGTGTGCTAGTGATGAATACAGTGAAGAAGAAGCACAAGTATTTTAAATGGACAGAGGAGGCCGAGAAGAGCTTCAATATACTGAAGGAGAAAATAATGGAACGACTAATTTTGGTCTTGTCTAATTTTGAAAAGACATTTCCAGTGAGATGTGATGCAAGTGAAGTTGTAATTGGAGCAGTTTTGATCCAGGATAATAGACATGTTGCCTATTTTAGTGAGAAGATGAATGAGTCCAAGAGAAAATAATCCACGTATGATAAGGAGTTTTATTCCATAATCCAAGCCCTGAAGAAGTGGATACATTACCTTGTCTCACATGAATTTGTCTTGTATAGCGATAACCATGCCTTACAATTCATAACCAGAAAGGAAAAAATGAATCAGAGGCATGCAAAGTGGGTTGCGTTTATGAAAACATTTACTTTATTCATAAAACATAGTGTTGGGAATGCTAACAAATTTTTTGATGCATTAAGCAGGAGATGTTTGATTCTGTAGGAATTTCAGGTGAAGACCTTGAGGTTTGAACACCTTAAGGACATGTATTGTGATGATACAGATTTCAAGGAAGCATATGAAGAATGTGAAAATATTGTGCTGAGAGAAAAAATCCAGTGGGAAGAGTATATGATTCAAGAGGGATTGTTGTTCAAGGGAAATTAGTTGTGCATACCAAAATTCTCAATGTGGGATAACCTTTTGAAGGAAAAGCATAGTGGAGGATTTGCTGGACATTTCGGCCATGATAAAACATTTCGGTCATACTACTAGCCATGTATGAGAATAGAAGTGATAAAGTTTGTGAACAGATGTAGAAGATTCCAACATGCAAAAGGAAGAAGACAGAACACTGGATTGTATCAACCATTGCCAATACCAAAGAGGCCTTGGGATGAAATGAGCATGGATTTTGTGTTGGGACTACCAAGAATGAAAAGAGGATTTGATTCCATATTTGTTGTGGTGGATAGATTTTCAAATATGGAACGCTTTATCCCATGCCAGAATACCAGTGATGCAACACATGTTGCAAATTTGTTTTTCAAGGAAGTTGTGAGACTTCACGGCCTACCCAGAAGAATTGTCTCAGAGAGAGACACAACATTTGTTGGTCACTTTTGGAGAACATTGTGGAAGAATTTGGGGAAATTTTTTTCCTTCAGCTCATCTTATCACCCTTAGACAGATGGGAATACTAAGGGGGTAAACAAAATTTTGGGAAATTTGTTGAGGATTCTGGTTATTGAGCACCATAATCAGTGGGATCATATTCTTCCACAAGCAAAATTTGCATACAATGACTAACCAAACAGGAGCACTGGAAAGAGCCCATTCCAAATATTGTATGAAATGCAACCAGGGGGATTATATGAGTTGAGTGACTTGAAACAGAGTGAGATCAGGAGCACTTGAGCAGAAGATTTTGCTACAGAAATGTAGAAGCTCCATAGCCAAATCAGAGGAAAGTTGCAGAGTTCTAACCAAGAGTACAAGCATAGAGTTGATAAACACCACATAGAACTTCAATTTGAAGTAGGAGATCAGGTTCTGGCACATCTCAGAAAAGAAATGTTCCCTAGGGGAACATATAACAAGTTAAAAATGAAGAAGATAGGACCATGTAAGATCTTGAGGAAGTTTGATGCAAATGCCTATGAGTTTGAGCTATCAGATGATTTGGTCATATCACCCATATTCAATGTTTCAGACCTGTATCCTTACAAGAAAGATGACACAGAGGGATCATAAGATGAAGAGAAGGTCTAGTGGGAGAAACAAATGCCTACAGCAGAAAAACCACAGATGGAGAAGATTGTTGATCAAAGGATTGGTAAGACGACCAGAAGGAAGACCTATTTTGAATATATGATCAAGTGGAAGAGACACCCAATTGAATATGTTTGTTTGGAAAATGAAGCTGATATCCAGCAGCATGGAAACTTGGTGCAAGAGCTCATGGATAGGAGTCCATGAATTTTTGTCAAGGGGAGTATGATGCAGGAGCATTGTTGGCAAGCACACAGAGAAGGACCACTCAACGCATGGGAATATTTCTAGAATCTTAATGATAGCAGTCTCAACGAATATTGTGAGGCATGTTTGAAATCAAAGATCTTGAAGCATGCTTGAACTTAGTGCTGAAAAATCTTTGAAGCAGGCTTGAACGATTTCAAGCGAAGTGCGATTTTCCACTCCTACTTTGGAATGTGACCGATCTAATATAGTCGTTAGTTTAGGTTTTGGAGTAGCCAAGTAGTCAGGGGGAACCCTAAGAACCCTCTGAGATAAATAAAGGTTATGTATGCCCAAATGAGGCTAGTTTCAAGTCAGTAGGAGATTTCTGAGTTTTCAGTTTTTGTTTTGATTATAGTTGTAGCCATTTTCACTTTTGAATATAAAAGAGGAAAATTGACCCAATGCATGGTGTGGACATTTCTTGCAATTCCCTGTTATTGTGTTTTCATGAATGAATGAATGAATTTATTTATGAGTATATGGAACTCTGAATGTTAGGATAAGTTTCAATTGTTTCTCTTCTATTGAGTGGTGCAAAGTGTGCACAAAGAACGAAAGGAGTGCATTAACAGGATTTGTTTCGATTTTTAAGCTCATAAGAGATAACATGAAACTTCCCTTTGCAAGGAGTGCAAAGAGACTGGTGCAAGGCAGGCACAGTTGTCTACAAGAATTCAAACCTTGCATAAAGATCTGGTGTAAGGAGGGCATAGATCCGAGATTCGACTAAGCATCAAAGGGACTTTGTAAGAAGTCGAAGAACCAACAAAAGGTGAATGCCAGGAGGGAGAGAGGAATTTCCCTTCAAGAAATCCTTTGGATTGGAATTATTAAAATCCCTAAAACGCAAGGAGTGCGTGGGAAGTTGAAGTCTTCACAAGACTAAGCTCAGAAGGAATAACACTTTTCATAAGTTTTAACGAGATCCAAGAGTTGAACTCATCGAAGGAACAAATGTTCGAAACCTTTGAACACTTAGAAAGTCTTCTAAGTCAGAGAAATCATAAGCTTGGGAAGAGGAGCGACATTGGTCGTTGGATCAAAACGTAAGGATCAACAACTGTCTGATTGAAGACAAGGTATGCGAGCTTTAACGCTTCGCATACATAGAGGAGAGAACCCACCAAGATTTGAGACTTGAAACTTCTGAGGTTGGGAGTTCTAGATTTTCGAAGTAAAATCTTCGTCTTCTGATCATATGAAGCAGGATGAGCCATAAGATTGTCTGAGGTGAACATCCAACATTGGACCACCAAGGAAAATTTGATCCATCAGAGATCGCGAGATCAGGAGGAATCAAATTTGAGACTTGATATTCCCGAAGCACGGAGTGTCGAAGAGCCGAGAGTCATCGATCTGTCAGAGGACACTTGTCAGCATATCATGACCTCCAGGAAATTTTTCGTGGGAATTTTTAGTTTGAGAATTGAGGTCTCTGAAACTCGAAGACTCGAAGACCCAAAGTGAATCTAAGCCATCAGATCTAGAGGAGACATGGTGAAGATCTATGAGCTCCAGGTAAGGTCCTGAAGCGATCTCTAGTTGTCAGATTCAGGGGAGACGTGGCGTGAATATGTGTACTTTAGGTATAGACCCAAATTAATCCTCATTCATTGATCCAGGGGGGACATGTGTCAATCAATCACAGCCTTAGGATAAAAGTGTTGGGGAGAGGGTGTAAGGTAGCTAGAGAGGTAGTGGGGGGGCCTAGAGGGCCCATAGTGATAATAGTGGAGGTCATTCAATGTAAGGTGGACTAGGTCTACTATATTATTAAATAAGACCCACTATGGTAGTTAGATATAATAAATGGGTAATTAGATATAATAAATGTATGAGGACTTCTTAGAAGGTTCTACTTCTAGAAGATTCTTCCTCTAGAATGTTCTTAGGTGATGGTAGAACTATATAAAGGGGATCAAGCAATGTAATGAGACATGAAGAAAAGTACTGTATTGTGGAGCGGTATCTCAATAGGAGGATGCCCCCTCGAAGAGGTAAGTGAACAGGAGAGGATCCCTTCCATAATAGGATCCATTGTATGGTGTTGCCCTACCCTAAGGGTTTGATAGTAATAAGAGAGTTTTTGCATATTGTTCTTCTATCTTGATTTATGGATCTATTGTGTATTCAGTATTTGTGGTGGACCTAGTCCACCTTACATTGAATGACCTCCACTATTATCACTATGGGCCCTCTAGACCCCCCACTACCTCTCTAGCTACCTTACAGAGGGTGAAGTTTGAGATTCAAAATCCCCGAAGTCCAAAACCTGGAGGAGATATTGATTGTTGATGCAGGGGAGGGTCTCAGGACCGTTGATCTGGGTTGTAAGGTAAAACACCCAAGGTAGAAGCTATACCATTGATTGTGAGGATAGGTGTCTTTAGATCACCCGCTCCGGAAGATTGAAGTACAAAAGAAGGTGAGATTTGATATTTCAAAACCTTGAAGTCTGGAGAACCACAGAGATCACAACCATTGATTCAAGGGGAAAGGTGTTAGCATATGTTCCGCTCTGGAATATTTCCCCGCAAAGGAAAACAAGGTTTGAAACTTGAGAATTCTGGAGCCCAGAATTTCAAATCGACCATAGTCGTCGATCTGGGAGGAGGAATTTTGAACCATTAATTCCGAGGAATAAATCTCGATCGTTCGTTTGAAAGCACCATCAAGATCGTGAGATCGATAGTCATCTCTCATTACGGGGATAGGAATTGCACGTACTTTAAGAAGTCAAGGGTGGGCCGCAATCCATACCATGGTTTCACCAAGAGGACACGTAGAGGCTTGAGGAGAATTGCGAGCCCAAAAGTAGTTTGACTTCAATCTGCTTTTGGTCACACCTGCAATCGCATGATCATCACCCAAGGTAACATTAGAGGAGGGACCGAGAGAAAAGGCGCTAATGCCCAATAATCTAATATTTTTGTAGTGTGCGAAAGGGAAGGTCACGGGTGTTGTGAAGCCTGCACATGAAGTTGAGAGGGACTGTGTCTAATACGGGATGAGACCAACAAGGTTTCAGAGAGTCATTTGACTTCCGAATAGAAGATCTTGACTGGGAGGTCACACAACCCTTAGTAGAGAAGAGGGTCGGCATCATAAAGGCTATACTAAACAGACATAGGAACCTATCTGTTATTGACACATATAGTGCATCAAATCGATTGATTATGAATCTCGGTCGATAATTTATGTTTGGAAATATATAATTCATATAATTGCACCAACATTTTGGCGTTGTTTTAGGGGACCTGTAAATGGTAATAGGTAGTATTTGGATTAGATTGATTTAATGGTTTTGGATTGGTTTTATGGATGACATAAGGGCAGAGAGAATATAGTAAGACATGCAAGAAGATTCCGCACATCCAATTTAGTGGGGTTTCTCCAAAGTTAGGTTGTCCTGTCTTCTTTTAATGCAAGTGTGTTTTTCCTTCCTTTATGAAAAATTGGGTTTTCATGATGGGTTAGATTGTGAGAACATAAAATATGGTGACAACAAGGTCCCAGTAACACAAGGAGTTCAATTTGGGTGTGTTTTAATTTTGCAAATAGTTTTAATTTCTTAGTTTTAAAATTAAAATCTTTGATGATAATTCATTTTTGGGGTGCTATAAGAACCCTCGAGTACTAATTTGTGTTGCGAGACAAGGATCATCAAAACACTAGAGTAATTCAAGGATGATCAAGTTCTTGAATAATGTTCCTCCAAGAACTTTCTCACATTCTAGAAACAACTAGGATATCCTCCTCTCATGAAGAGAATATCTTGACAATAGTCAAGAATTTAGTTGTCTCTCTACAAGAAGATTTAGAAGTCCCTTCAGATTCCTATTGTCAATTTGTTGAGGAGACTAAAGAATCATGGATAGAATTAAATGGAGAGCAACCATTGGAACCTGAGATTGAGGACTTCTTAGCATGCCTCTCAACAGATCCTGTATGTACCCAAGAGACCGATCAACTTGAAGAAGATACTCTGTGTGGAATGGAAAAGGAGGACATGGTGTGTGACCTAAATAAAGAAGGGAAATGAGAATATCTTGATCCTATTGAAAGGTGGTTCCAATTAGTTGTCAGATCACACTACTCTTTTACTTTTCATTATTTTTTGATATCATCATCAAAGAAGTTGGTCCTTCATACTTCGGTATGCATTAAAATGCATCTTTTAAACCCGAGTATGGATATATTTCTAACCTCGTTACACACATGGATTCATTGTAAGTATTCCTATACTTGAATGACATTTTATTTTGTTCGATTAGAGTAGGATAGTAAATAAATAAATAAATGTTGCAATGCAACCTATCTTTCATATTTTTCATAAATTGGAATGTCAAAAGCTAATAAAGAAATCAATTTAAGATCTTTTGTTCCTATAGCAGATTTCTTTCTAAAAGTTATGATAATTTTGTTTGGAATTTTATGAGAAGGTAATCTCTTCAACCTCCGAATGCACACATAATATTGGAAGGGTTTCAAAAGTGGCGAAGGCATCCTTGTTAATAACACTTAAGGGAGTGCTTCATGACCTACTTCTTCAATTTTTTTTTTTTTTTTTCTCTTTAAGTTGTTAAAAAATATGCATTCGTGCTTTATCATTACCTATATATTTTAAGACCACTATTTCATAAGGATGATCGATTAAGTGATATTTTTAATAGAAATTAAAACTGAATGTTAATTCTGAACTATTTTATTCATAGCTAATAATTCAACTTTTGACATTTTCCCTGAATTTTCTATTTTGTAACCATGAATAAAAATCTATTTTTAATTAGTTCTATTGGTTTTTTTTAGCAGATGTTGGCAATCCTCTAAGCAACCATTTTTAGCATCTCACATTGTTTGCATGAGGCCTTGAAAAAACTTCGGCATGGGGGAGTGGTTGTTGAGAACTTCATATTCTTTTTCAACTTCCTTCGACGAGGACAAATCAACATGATCCATGCTGGAATTTGATAGTCATTTCAAGAATTCCGGTACTGTTTTGTTCCGGTACTGCAGAATTTTGTTTCGGTACTACGGAATTATGTTCTAGTACTTCTCTTTTCCGGTACTTCTTTGTTTCAGTACTGCAGAATTGTATTCTGATATTGATCTATTCCAGTACTGCATAATTCTGTTCCGATACTACACCTCCTCCGGTACCAATACTCCTCCTGATCCGGTACTCTGCAATGATTTGGTACCACAAGTCTGTGTTGATCCGGTACTGCAACAAATTCACCCCTGTGTTCATCTGGTACTAAAGTAGAAGGTTTGTGTTGGTTCGGTACTACAACAACTCTTTGCAGTGGTATGGTACTAAGGTGTGATCTGATATTAGTGATGAAGTGTTGGTAATCCTTATCCTATACTCAAAGTTCTTTTTTCTACTCGATATAAATGCTTCAAGTAAAAAGAGGTATAATCTCACTATTTTCCTATTTTATTAAATAATTAGACTAATTATGTATTAAGTGTACGATTACTCTCATGAGCCCTCCTTTCCTCAATTATTGCACACTCCCTACCATGAAATTTTGCAAGTCCTCGTATACATCTTCCTCCTACATTGTTACACTCATCCCTAAATGAATCATCCTTGCTTTCCTTTAAGAACATGTTTTCACATTTATCTCTATATGATAGTGGGTGCACCTGTCTTATTACCTCACCATTACGAAAAAGTGATTAATAATTGAATTATTCATTGAAAAGTTGTGGCAACATTATGTCTAATACTAACCTAGTTGATTCAACAAGTTCTTATCCAATTTTATATTTACAAGTTTCTCTTGGGAGGTATTGATGAAAACCTCATGTGGTGGACCGCCCTTGCAAAACCTCAATGAACTCTCATGAGAATCCCAATAGGATTAAATAGAGGGACCTCTTAGTCATTATCCGAGATGTTCCATTATACATTGAATAGATGAGATTTAATTCTAATGTGGATGATATCACCCTTGGGATAATCACAAACAATCAATTATGTGCCTAATAACTCTAAAACACTCTCATACCACCTGCCTTCCTTATACTCTACAATTGTCAATGAACAATATACATCATTCTAAATATTTTGAGTATTATAAAGGAAGTATCAAGAAGTACAAGTAAAACTGTTGAGGTACTGAACAGGTCTGCTGGCAGCGGGGCCATGCATGTATGGTACTAAGGTAAACCCGTCAGGGTATTGAACATAATTGCTGGCAGCAGGGCTATGCCGGGTAGAGGGAGTTAAAAAAAAACATAAAGTGGCACACCTAAAACTGGAAAAAAAAACCCTTGGGTCTCATTCTAAAGAAATCATTATCAAATCAAGGCTAGGAGATGACCTTTATATCTCTTAGATGATTTTCCTAAGAACCTTCAAGTATCCACTTTAAGGTTCTATCTTTAAAATAAATAGGTTTGTAGGAAAGTGGGACCCTCAATATATGTAATTCACCTAACCTAAGAAAGAAGAGATTCATCTCTAAAAACTTGGATAAGAAACGAGTTAATCATCTTGGGATGTATTCTTTTATGTGTTACTCTCTTCAAATACGATCTAAACTATGCTTATATCACTTTTATTTTAAAGGTAATCTAGCGAGGGGGACTATTAGTCAAATTCGTTATGAAAACTTGGCCACTATCCTATGATCATATTAGAGTCATATCCAACCCTTTATCCTAACTATGATCCACAATAGATTGGATACGAGTTAACGTAAAAATCACTAGCAGATCTAATCTATTACTCATTAATCCACTTTTTCATCATAACTACTTTTCCATGGGTAAGAAGTGTGAAGCATAGCCTAGGAAGTTTATATTGTATAGAATATTACTTAAAAGAGAACTTAAGGAGATGAAGAAAGGTGGAACTTCAAGGAATGCTTGATTGAGTGAGGAGTACCATCAATTTTGAAATTTTGAAGATCATTGTTGCATGAGGACATGAAATGACTTAAGCATGGGGGAAATGGTGAGCCTCCATTTTGAAACCTCCATTACCCTATATTATCCTCTATATGAGTCAATTTTACCTATGATATGTGTATATGATTGACCATTTCCTCCACAAACCCACTTTGTGACCTTGTCCATATGCATAGAGAGGTAACCTATGTTAAAGCATGATTTGTTTGATTTTCTTGATTAAATTGGACTAAATGATTGATTATTTATGCTCCTAATGACTTTGAATTTTAAAGTAGCTCCTTTCGGTGCTCCACCAATCTGGTACTACAATTCAGTACTCCACTGGATCCAATATCCTACTTGATTCGGTACCAGTTCAATGCCTATCCTAGTACCAACACAGTGCTTCTTTCGATACTACTAGTTCAATGCTTATTCTAGTACCAACACAACACCTATTTTGTTACCCATTCAACGCCTCATCTGGTACTATCACAACACCTATTTTGGTATCCTCTCAATGCCTCATCTGGTACAAGCACAACACCTATTCTGGTACCCGCTCAACGCCTCATATGGTACTTGCACAGCTCCATCCGGTACCATCTCTGCACCTCTTCTGGTACTAGCTCCATCTGGTACCACTATTGCACTAGTCTAGTACCCAGATTTATGACTATGTTAGTCGAGTACTAAACCCCTGTCTACAGGATTCTGGTACCAACTATTCTAGTCCGGTACAAAGTGTGTTAGTCCGGTATTAGAAATAATTTGAAATTTTGGAATACTTCTAGAAGAAAATTGGAGACATGGGTTTTGTCAGAGAGACATTTACAAGCGGAATCGTGTGGAATATTTCACAAATATCACATGTGTGGAAATCCATCTCAGGGGGAATGATTATGCCAAAATTAGTAAAAATTTCAAACTACCAACTTGTGCCTTGATTTTCGTACATATGGTATCAGATCTAGAAATTCGAAGATATGGGTTTTGTCTAAAATATGGGAAATTGTGTATAGTGCTAGAAATGTTTCAAAATTAGAATTTATTTGGAATATATGGGTGGATCCCTAACTCGAAACTGCCCAAATTGATGAAAAACATGGATTTTTGGGATTTATCCTAAAATTGTAAAAATTGTTTTGTTAATTTGTGGATTCGGGTTCATCCATTCCTCCATGGATTTTATGTATAAATAATACCTTATAGGTCTGAGGATCTAGTAAGTAGGAATTCCATATTTTTATGTTGATGTATTGGTTGGTGAATATGTATTTTTTGTAGGTCTCTTTACTGGAAAGTAAAATGAATTACAGTTGTTGATCTTGTGCATTTTTTTAACCTACTACCGTGTGATTTTTTCGATCTTCCATGTGGGAATTGGTAAGGGCCCACCATTCTAATGTGGTAATCTTAATGTAAAATATATCTTAGCTTTTTATTCCTATAGATGTCTTTTTTATTCCGGTACTCATTTGTGTGTGTCTTGTACCTGTTATTTTGATTTCTTGTTTGAGTTAAAATATGAATTCATAAAGTGTATGCATTGTGTTGGAATTGTATAATTGTTATATATTTTGAGTAAATTATGAATGAGATTGTTTTAGTGTAAGTTTGATAAGTGTGGTGGATTAGATCTTTTGTAATTTTACTTAGTTTCATAAACAATAATTTGTGTTGAGATAGTTGTAGAAATTTATAAAAATTTTCATTCCTGAAATTGTGTTCCTTATAGTGACTTTCATAATTTACTTTGAAATTTCAAGTGTGTTAGTACAGGAACAGTTAAGATCCCATCATTCACCCTACATGGACCATTAAATGGAGAATCTTAATACACCTAGTGTTTCCTGTGTAGGAACAAAGAGTTTCTTCCAGAATTGATTAAGTTATGAGTGATTGCCTTTTAAATATTGTGCAAAATGTTGATTATAGTTTACTTTTGAAATTAGTTACTACATGGGACAAATGTTGAAAATACTAAAACAACAGA
>SNQJ01S0035301.1:56541-77931 GCA_010110895.2 Picea sitchensis
ATCGAAGGTACCCATCAAGGATGGGCACAAACCAACTCCTACGTTGATGACACCTGGTTGAGGATTATCAATCATTGGGACCGTGGATTCCCCCAAATATGGGTCAGGTCTAGAGAAAGACAATTGATCGATGGTCACTATCTGACCCTCGTGCGGAAAAAAAAAGACCCGAAAAAATGTAGCAACCACAACTTGCATAGCATAAGTCCAACTCCATCCTAACAAGAGGTTATAGTTGAGTGGAGGATCGACTACCTCTACTTCGACACACATGGTCTTCCCTCCTAACTGCACGGGGAAGGAAGGAATGATGCCATGTGGTCGAAACGAATGATCGTCAAAAGCAGTGAGGAGAGTAGTTGATGGAGACAAAATGGGCTGGCCAATGGCCTTCCAACATGCCAATGACATAACACATGTTGAGGCACCCTCATCGACCACCGTGCAGAAAATATTCCGAGTAAAAGTTTTCATGCGATAAGCCACTGCTATTTGAAACGCTACGTGGTAAGGGAGACGAGGTTTTAAGTCAGTTGTATCTAACATGATGGTACCTGGATTACAAGTCTCAGTAGATCCCAAAGTGGTTAACAAGTCTTTCCTCTGAGCAGGGAAGCTTTGGAGGACCTCCAAAGCAGACATCACATAAGGGGTTTGTGATAAATCTTCCACCACAGAGTAGTTATGGGTGGCCCTTGCATTTGGGTTATGAGAAGCTTTTTTGAATGCACCTTTTGGAATGCGTGTCATTTTTTTTCCCAATGTCTTCTCAATCTGTAGAGGAAGAGATGGGAGATCATCTTCTTTAC
The DNA here is from genome assembly GCA_010110895.2 of Picea sitchensis. NCBI lineage: Eukaryota > Viridiplantae > Streptophyta > Pinopsida > Pinales > Pinaceae > Picea > Picea sitchensis. The sequence continues at coordinate 57,351 of SNQJ01S0035301.1, forward strand.
CCTTCTCAGAAGCGCTCAGCTTACTATAATCGTGTGCTCTAGTCGATATGAAAGCATCACCCCTAACCATATATACATTCGTGGATGCAGGGTTGTTTGGAGGCGTGCAAGTTTCTTGGATGACCCCTTTCGTGCTTGCAGAGGCTTGAGTTAGATTTTTCCCATGTTGAAATGGATTAGTCAACACTGCTTGTTGTTGCTGTGTGACAAACGTTTGGGCCTTTACAAGTCGAGGACATAGATGGGTAGGTGTTCGTCCACGCATAAGTTGCATGGATACCTTGCCTTCCATTTTTCAGTGTTGTCCCCGCTAGCATTATCGTTGGGTTTTTTGTCCCCCTTACCCTTCTTTCGTTGTTTAGTCTTCCCTTCAAGATGCTGGGTGGCCTTTGGGTTAGTCGACTACACTGTGTGTACTTTCTATGTTTTGGTAGGGGGAGAAGCCAAAGCAGTATTTTGGCTGGCCACTGTGTGTTGTATAGATAATTGTTGCAACTACTTCATCAATTGCTCAATGAGCTTTGTCTGTGCTGAACCAACAATACCATCAGCATGTGGTCCAAATGTCTGTCTAGTTTTATCCAGTATTGAATGTGCGCATCTGGAAATATGTTGTATAATAAACCAGACTGAGAATAGATGAGCTCAAACTGTTGAGCCCTCATGATGGCATCTTCTTCGGAGAAAACTACAGATGTCGCGATGTATTTGGATAACTGCAAGACCAAAGACTTAAGGAACCACTCATGCAAGAATGCTGGTGGGACTGGTACTTTGATTAAACTCTTTCGGCGCCTCCATTCTCATATGTGATCAGAGATATGGTTGGTTGTTGTCTGTTCGAAATTAGCTAGTAGCTCTGTGCCAATGTTGTATCTCACAGGTAACTGGAAATGGTTCAGGAAAGCCATCACCAGTTCGCCAAAAGAAGAGTATCTTGAGCGATCGAGCTCAATGTACCATTTTGTTTCACTTCCAATGAGAGTACGTTGAAACAGTCACAATTGTACGAAGTCATCTTTCAATGAGTTAGATGAGCACCAAATATGGAAGGTAGTAACATGATCTCCTGGATCTTCATTAGGCTTGGATTCAAACTTTGGAATGTCCGAAGGCAACTCCGTCGGCATAGGAGGCCAACGCGGATCGTGACAAATAGGGTCGTTCAACAACCTTGTCAAATCTGGAAGTGTAAAGTTGCCAGGAATAGTAGTTTGGGTTGTTGTTGATAACCTGGGAAAAAGGGACCTGGAGTTTCACTGGCACTAGGTTGCAAGGAAAAGTTTGGCTGCTAGCCCGGATTCTAGTAGAAACCATGGCCCTGGCCAGCGTATGGATTTTTCATATGTGGAGACATCATTAGTTGATTTCCCAAATAGGACAGATTGTTGGGCATGCATTGTATTCGAAGGACTTTGGGAAGGATTACTCCATGCTAGTCCCATGGGGATAGGCATAGTAGTTTGTCTAGGGTTCCATTGATTGTGGAAAGAATTACCCCAGATCGACATTCCGGATGAAGGAATAGATCCTTGCCCTGAATTCCAAGGTCCTGCTAAGTTTGCCCCCTGTGCAGGAATAGTACCCTGCACAGGAGTAGATTGTCCAAAAATGGGGTTGCCCCCAGTCGGGAAAGTGGCTGACGAGAAGGTGTTGCTACAAAATGTTTCATTCCAATAAAATGGTGTGGAACCTATCGACATACTATGCGAAGGTGGTCCTTGACTCCCTGCTCCAAATAAACTGTTGTGTGTAGGTTGCCCGACAAATTGTTGATGCGAGCCACCGAGTGAAGGGGATGAAAGAGGGATATGACCTCCTCTGTAAGGAAAAGTGTTAGAAGGGATAGGAGTGCCCCCCATGTGACCTGCAGAGGAGCGTTAGAGCTTCTTGTCCCCAGACCCAAAGTCTGTAAAGTGGAGTAGGAAAGTACAAGACTTGAACCCGAACTAGGCATCCCGTATGAGAACAGAGGGCCTATCGAACTAGGTGTGAAAGGGGTTATGTCCGCCACCAAATATGGAATCAGACCACTGTGTGAAGTAGTTGTAGTCAAGCCCATGGTGGCTCGGACCGATGACGGTGAGTTAGGAGATGAAAGTTCTCCTGTGGTGACAACCGTGGTGGGAATTGAAGAATTCCCAGAAGGAGTAACAACATTTGTTTCCATTGTTCTGTGCAACACTGTCTGGTGCTCGTGAAATTGAATTGGTACAATAAAAGGTGCCAATAAATCAATGGTTGGGATTTCAACCGGGCCAAGAGCAGTTGCTTCAAGGTCCAAAATGATCGATTCCTCCGAGGGTTGTTCAGACACAATGATTTGTAACCCGGTTGCTTCAAAAGACCCTTGTTGGTCTAGGTTTCGCCTTAATGGTGGTGGGGTGGCTCTAGTGTAACCAACAACAGGCCAAGAAGCCTTCGTGACCGACGGAGCTTAGGATCCTCCACTATGTGAGAATATCCAAGACACTCTAAGGTAGTCTAAATGTTCAAAAGTAACACACACTAAAAAAAGTATCTAAAAGATAAGACATGAAAACACTAAATTAATTGGAAGAACAGTTACAACAACCAACACTAAAGAAACTTACCGGTGCAAGTGCAACTCGAACACGGAAGCACCCTTCGGGTATAATCTTCAAAGCATGGCTCGATGTCTATCCTAGGTACCACAGTATACCCCTATATTCACCTGTGTATGTACCTAAAACGATTGGCAACTAGGTTGCCAGCGCGTGAACAATCACCAAGTGGGTACAGTCGAAAGTCGGGTAGACCACAATGAGCAGGGTATCGAGCCCAAAACCTATCAAGGGTATTGATAGAAAATGGTCCAAAAGAAAACTGAGGACCTCGAACGGATTCGATACCCATGAAGCCTTGTGGAAAATGCAAACGACGGAATCCAAAAACAAGCCCTCTATATGTGTTCTCCACTATGATTGGTCCAGCTTTGGAGGGGTTATCTCCGCTACCTTTCTGCACGCGACCTTGTGTTTGTCCCTTGTGTTAGACGGGGGTCCCAAATAAATTTCACAACACTAGACTTAGACACTCCCTATCTCAGACTCCTATGTTTGATTTGAAATGGCCTTGAAGAGTTTCCTCTCCAACCTAATCCAAGGCCCTAGTCCTAAACTAGTTGGTGAACCCTACAAACATAAAAGTCTAGAAGATTTTAAATTTAGAATTACTTTTATGGATTTGTCTTACGTCAAGGGGTATGAAGGTGAAACTGATGATGTGTAAAAGATGAAAGAAAAAAATGAATAAAAAAGCTAGAAACAAAACTTTTACTGAATGCAAAATTTCAACAACTTTTCAAAAGAAATATTTTTTATTTTTTTAAGATTTTGGACAGAAAACTCAAAAGAAATTTCACTTGAATACAAGCTACTTATTCTCTAAGTAAACTGCAAAAACTTATGAAATAAATGAGTCTTCCCTGGCTAATGATGCAGAAACACACTCTTCAACCAAACAAGAAAATGAAAAGAGATTTTGTTTTTATTTTAAATGCTAGTAAAGCACGAAAGGAAAAATACCGACAAGCAAAAACCAAGAAAAACAATTTTGGCCTAGTCGTAGATCGCAAAGAATCAGATTAAAGAAATATCACACACTAGCAATTTTAAGAGAAAATGACTCTCACACTTGTCTAAAAACCGTGAAAATTCTTTTATTTTTCTGACAACTTTTTAAATGAGAAAAAACAAGCTAAAGGTAAGATTAATCTTAAGCTACTGTCTGCTCAGATAGAGATTCAAACACATGAGAGGAATAATTCTTATCAAGGGAAAGAATGGATGCCTTACCCTCAACAACAAGTATCCTGTACAAGCACACGACTGTCACTTTTACAGCACACATGCAAACGTGTGCTAGATAGAGACAGAGGGTGTGTACACACAGTCTGACCTTGTACAGACCACATGTATATCTAAACTCTGAGAAAAAATGAAAACAGATAGACCAAACCAGGAAGAGACCACTGATATTGATAACCAGGATCCCTTGAAGGCTTGGACACTCTTTCTAACAAAAAAACAAATAACGCAAGGAAAAAAAATGATAAGGAAAAAACTATATAAGATAGGACTGCTAGCAAACAAGACTCAGTTAGAATTATAGAAAACCCCCTGAGAATGTGTGATTCTGACAGGGAAGAGGATGACTGCCTCTGAAATTATCTGAACTCTACACACTACTCCTACTTCTACAGCTAGCGTTCACACATGGGATGTAAGAGGGTAGGGTGTGGGTACATGCGTGCATACCTTGTGCAGGCCGCGTGTACCTCTGTGGGTCCTGAGAAACATAGTCAAGCAAAAGACAGGGAAAGATGGTATGGAAAACCAGACTCCCTGCTAGCTCAAACCTTACAAAAACTAAAAGAAAAAACATGCAAGAAAAACTAGTCTGTAAAACTACCCAAAAACTAAATAAAATTCCAGGAACCCTAGAGAGTCTCCCTAGTACAGTCGCCAATTCTGTTGTTGGGGAAAATCACCCTACGGACTAGAAAATAGAGTTCAGACTTCTCATGAAAATATGACCGAATAGAAATTACTTTCTACCTTCATCCCTAGATTTAAATCCCCTTTTCTTACTAAATGCATGGAAAGATCAACCTACCTCATTCTCGACGTTTGATGTCGATCCTCCATTGTGCTCAATTACTTGTTCACAATACTCCTTCCAAAGATGACCTATATCTAAGACAAGAAACAACTATGCATGCATACTACTTATATACTAATGAGTTAGAAATCCAAACATATACTAATCAAACTATAAATAGTTCATGAATTCGGACGGGAAAAGCATTCTCTTTATTACTTAGAATGAGTCAACTTACAAAAGTTGAGACCGACCACTGCTCCTTGAACCTGATCATGGGCTCCTCTTCTTCTGTCCTTCAACTTATTTTCTTTGAATCACCTTTGGCACAAGGAAAGGATAAAGGGTTGGGACAATGGGAATACGTAAATGGGAAGAGTTTCTTTGCTATATTTTTTCTCCTCCAAATGGGACCCCTACCCCTTCTTTTATAGGCTAGAAGGAGATAGGTATTTGGATGAACCCTCGGCCATGCATGGTTGGGAGTTTCAGTTAACTCACCCATAGCTTTTGGTTCCGTCGACAACTTCCTTTTTTCATGCTTTTGTCGGTCCACGCGGACTGTTTTGGGTCAGCCAGCATGTACATGCATGCAGTAATGGATTAGGGCACGTGGACCTTTATAAAACAGGATTTTCAAAGAGTTGTTCAACAGTGCTTTGGCAAAGAAGGGATATGAGTTGGCATGATGCCAGGTAATCATGTGTGGTGCAATTTAGGGTTATAACAATGTCTTCTATCTCTTCTCCATCACCTCCTTTGTCTGGTGTAATAGAGGCAGTCCTTACAGATGCACTATCAACTTCGTGAACATCTTCAGGCTTCTTCATTTTGCTTGGTCCCTGTGTGTCCAGTACAATCTCTGGGCTATGAACATTGGACAGCTCTACGAGGTTTGCTGGAATGAGAAGGTTCACTGACCAATCCTTGGTGATCTCTTTGAGGTATTCTTCAATCAACTTGTAATAAGAATGCAACCGTTTCTTATGTTCATCAACTCACGTTGTTATATAAATGAAGTGGCGATCCACGCTAAACTTCATGAAGGGTTTGAATCTGTGGAGCGTATTTGGGGTAATGCGAGGCATAGCCTATATGGCGGTCTTCCTTTGGTTGTAGTATACGTGGAATATGACATTTGACTGCCATTTCTTGTTCATATTGGTCGAGTACCACAGGGTACTGAACCTCGCAGCCAAAGGTTCAAATGGGTCGGTCTCTGGGAAAGTGGCACCCTCCGACATATCCCATGCTATGAAGGCGATCAGTATGAGAATCCAATTAAAATGGAAATCATACCCTTAGTTGTGCAATTCCCTACAATCCAATTCAATATGATTCACCAAGTACTTTGTCCAATTCATTTGAAGTCCTTTTGCGCACTTCCTTGTGAGGTCAACGACAAATCTAGTTACTTGGGTGGGCCGGTTCTTGCAGACTAGCTTACCTACGATCAACTGATAGGAAAGGCACACTATGCCACTCTGAATAGAGTCTACCTTGTAGCCTTGCATGCCCTTCTCGACATCTCCATAGGTTTCTTTGATCTTCGCTGCTAATGCTTTGTCGGTAGTCTTTCCAGGATAGAACTCCTATGGATCAGGTCCTTTCATGCTAAGTCTTGTGATCTGATTAATCAAGGTGGGATCCACCATGACACTGGTTCAACCACAAGTAGCCTCTATGATAGCAAGACAAAAGTAGCTTTATGCATGCATTCACCTCCTGGTGTCTACCAAAGTGCGGGATCTTCATGACATTCAACAATGTTGACTGCGTGAGTTTCTGGGTCCAAGACTACAGGATGTTCTTCAAGTTATTTACCTTTGTCTTCATTAGATACTTGTGCGAAGAGAGCATACTATAGACTTTCCTATCGTCAAGGTTGAATTCGCTAAACTTCAACGCTAAGATCTTGTACCGATCGGCACGAATTGCGCACACCCCTTTTGGAAGGTACACAATAACCATAGCATACCCGAATTCTTGAGGCACACTTTCATAGTTGATTTCACCACGTAGAGGGGGTAGGTAAGCAGGGAAAATGCTTGGAATTAGTTTAGCATTCATCAAATCATCTCTATGTTTAGTATGCTTCTCGTTGACCCATCCAGACGATCCTGCTCAGGAAGTAGACGAAGAATATGCTACTCCTCTTTCCAACATGAATCTCTCAATCATTAAATCAAGGAGGAATTATGTGACGAACTCTTCGACTACGGTGAGTTCGTCAGACATACGTGCATGGAATAAATAATCGGGGTCATAATGATCTTGGGCACTGTACGGGAATGCATAACAAGGACGTGATGATCACTGTAGACACTTTCTAGTCTATGAGCTTCAATTTCTCAGTTGCTGAAAGTCTTCTTCGGGCATGGAGAGATGATAAATAGGTAATCTCAGCAATAATATGCTTGCAAAGGGTATGGGGCCTCCGTTAACTATGCTCTATCCGTTCTGGTGTTGTCCAACGGTTTGGTGGTGATACTTTAATGATTTTATGTCCATTTGGGGAGGAACTAGAATAGGTATAGTGTTCCAATGGATATATTGCTTCACCATGGCGAAGTGACCCATGTCGTTGTTCTGATATCTCGGTGAAGCTCAAATTCTGCGAAGTTTCTTTCTGTGATGTTCCATCTAGAATCTCCTGCAATTTTTCCCTCTTCTTATTTAACTTTCTAGCTTTCTTCCCAGTAAGCTTTGTCTTAGTAGTTCTTTTCCCATTTTGACTCTTATTTTCCTTGGATATAGTCACTTCACACTGCTGAGGTTCTTTCTTAGGGTTCAGGTATAACATCTCTTCTTTATCTGAGATAGAAACTTTCGTCTTCTGTGAGTCCTCTAGCGTTCTGATAACTTCGACGTCTGGGTTCCTAGTGTGATATGGATTCGATCTGTTCTCCAATTCTTCAATCAACTGCGCGATCCTTCTAGTCATGAAATATTTTAACTCTTTTCTCTGTTGTTCTAAAACTTTTTCATCTTCCTTCTTTCTAGCTTGATCTCTTTCAATCCAAGGATTTCCAAGTAACATAGTAAATGGGGCATTTTCCTCAATGAATTTGATAATCTCAAAATATTCCTTTGTCGAAGTTCCATTGGCATTCATAGATATCCGACTGATCCTTCCACATAGGTTTACCATTTTTCCTCTGAATAACCCTATTCCTCCTAGAGATGGAGTCATAGCAGGCCTCCCTATAGTATCCCAAGTTTTTTCTGTCATAACATTCACCTGTGTTTCCTCATCCAAAACATAGTCAATGTCGAAGTCTCCTATTCTTACCTTGATGCATTCTTTTTCTTTAAAGATATCTGCTAATCTAACATGTCGGTGGTCATTCAAGGTGTCTTTCATTTGTAGTAACATATTCTCTGATTATTTCTGGGGTTCTGCTATTTCTAGATCTTCTTTAGGGTTTTCTTCATGCAGATTCATTTTTTCAAGCTTAGCAATCATTCTAGGCCAATCTAATACTTCGTGATCTAGAGATTTGCAACAAAGAAAACTAGGTCTTCTACCAGGTCATTCCTTATCTAGATGTCCCAGTCTTCTGCAACTTTAACAAAGGGGCAATCCTCTCTTTCTTTTAAATGATCCCCAACCTCTTCTGTACTTCACACCAGGATCATAGAGGTCAATCTGCAATAAATTATTTCTAGGATCCTGCATCCATTTGTTAGTCCAAACATTTTTTTTATGCATAGGTATCACATATCTATCATTATACTTATAAGATTTATTCATATCAAACTTGCTTTCATCTAACAATTCCCTAGTTTTCAAGCTAGGACAAAATCTACCATGAATACCTAGATCCATGCTTTTAGAAACAAAAATTTCTACTAGTCTTACTTTTACAGAGCATAAAGCTTTCAGATCTAGACCACAAAACTTACAAATATTACCTCTTTCTTGTAGATCTGACCTCTTTTCTTCAGGAGCTTCCACTTTTACTTTCCTTAGATCACAAAGCATTCAGATCTGGCTTCTTTTGTTCAATATCAACCTCTTTTCTTGTAAATCTGACCTCTTCTCTTCAAATATGAACTTTCTTTCTTGGCACAAAGATTCATAGGTCAAGGAGGACACTGTGCACTAGGTAGACAGATCAACGCATAAAGATTGCTTTGCACAAATCTTCTTCTTCTCTAGTTCCCAATAATCAAAGTTTCAGGTCCCGATACTGTGCACTTCAACAATAGATCTATGCACAGAGCTTCTCTTTTCTTTACTTCAGTTCCCAACAATCACAGTATCAGGTCTTGACAATGAAACCATTTTTTGGCATAGAAGAGAAGACCCAGGGTTCAATGCTCAAAAGCGCACCAACAAAACCCTAACTACCGACCCTTTCAGCAACACCTGTGATGTAGATGAAGTCTCAGCCGAGGTAGAGGTAGGGGTGGTTGCAAGACTCAGGTGTATGCAACCTTAGCTAGGACACATATATGTGATTATACTACTTACAACGCACTTAACATCATTCAACCATTAATATCCAACCCATATTCTACTTCGCAAATAACACAGAGCATCGCAATATTCATTTAGATCTACAGTATCTCAACACTTAGCAACAATAACACATCAGGTCCTGCAGATCAGCACTAAGCACTCGAATATACATCAGATCTAATAATCATATATATATATAAGAAGAACAAAGCATAAGTGAATATATCAAAAGAACATAGCATAAGCAGAGATAAAAAAAAATGAATCGAAGCACAGAGTGTTACAAAAATATTTAAGTGGTTCACCCCCACCCTAGGGATACGTCCACCGACTCTTGTTATTTATTAGTATCTTTAATCGTCAGTTACAACACAAAGCACAAAAACCCTTCTTTGCAAAGGACAAAAGATCTGTGTAGCTCACTATATCCTTCTTCCTGACACTTCAACACAAAGCCTGTTACAACAACTTGCACTTAGCCTTGCAAGCTTCTTATGATCATGCACATAGCATTTACAATCCACTTCTGATCACACAGATCTAACTATTAGCACTAAGTTGTCTGTCATACATCACATAGATGCAATGCTACTTCTATCTAGCCTAAGAATCTATTTATACATTAAAAGAGTGGGCCTAAGTGTGGGTAAACCCACGAGATGAAATCCCTTTCCCATTACATTAACCCAACAACCCTAATAGGGGCCCATAAGTGAATTGAGATGCTTCGCTTGGTGGTCCTTCTTTGACTAGCTGTCCCAGTTCCAAAATAGGTTAAAATGACCTAGGTTATCCCAAAACTTGGTCAAGGGACAACATGTACCATACCATCACCAATCATAAGACATAATCACATAAATGTAACTCTTAAAACTTACCTTTGATCCTGTAGCTGACCTGATACTTTGTAATACTGACCTATAACTCTTCCATAGTCCTTAGAAACCTGGTACCAACATCCCTTCACAACCTTTCACAATACCTTTTACATATACATGACTTTATCTTCTACTTACCACGTGTATATGCACTTTCCTCCATTAAATCACCATAAATATATATCATTCAAATGTCAATAAACTTTCCAGCATCTCTAGACCTCTCCAAGATATGGAATCAATCTCTAAGGGTTGACATCAATATCCAATATCATTCTCCAAGGGTTGACATCAATGACAACAAACTATCCAAACCAATTGTCCAACACAAACCATTGATTGATGAATTTAATAAATTATGGGAAGGGATAAATGTATATGATGCATAGAGACCCATCCCAATGGAGAGGTATTTAAAATTGTATGTCATATGTGTGAACACCATGCACGATTGTCTGGGACTAGAATTTATCTTTGGTAAGCATGTTGATTGATTGTTTTTTATATATTTAAGGTTTTTGGAATGCATTATTTGGTGCAACTATATTTTTTACACTAGCGTGATCTATAAACAATAAAATCATAGGTCTTGTAACAAAAGGGTATCATGGATTTAAATCTTCTTGACCTTCTATAAAGGCTATGTGGTGCAACCACCTACAAAAGATAGTGTATGATTGCTCGAGGGTATTCCTCCTAGAATACCAACCTTATAGAATAGTTGCATCTACCTTCAATGGTAAAACAAAGAGAACCCAGAGACTTGAAATAATCACACTGACATATTGGATTATGGAATATGACATAGAGAAGGAGAAGGAAGTGGTAGAATTTTTTTATTAAAATGGGGAACCTATGTTTAATGATCTTGAATATTTTGACACCCATGTTGATAAAATTCCCATTAGGATGAAAAGGAAATATTTATTTTATTAGCTTCCATATTGGGAGAATCTTAAGATTTCCAACTTACTACATCCCATGCATATATTAAAAAATGTTTCATCTTATTTATGGAAGCACATATCATCAAATAAAAGTGACACATTGGCTATTAGGAGAGACATTATTTCTTTGAATATTAAAAAGAGACATTTTCCAAGAAACGAAAGTATAGGAGAGGATGGTGTTTCTTCGTATTTTAAAGAAGGTGATGTCCTATGGATTTTTAAGAAAGATGATCTTTCTATGGTGAAGAATGATATATCGGGTGTGAAGGAACCTTCTTTATATGGGTTGACTCTACGGTGTTGATTCACTATAGAAGGGTATTTTTTGAGGTTGAAATCACATGACCATTTGAACCTTCTAAGGGTATCTATGTCGAATACATGATTCTTTTTCTATAGTGTATATTAAAATATACTACGCACTCACAATTTTATGGAAATTAATGAGGCTTGTGTTTATTCTGTAGTTTCATTTTCATTTGCTCGTGCATGGTTATGTGAACCATGAATTCCCTTAGGACCTGTGACATGCCATATCAAAATTTTATTCATTTGTATGTTGGATCACATCAAAGGAGATTGATATGGATAACATTCTGTAGTGGCATCAAGAGATAATTGATATTTTTTTTTTGTTTGAGAAGAAATGCCCATGATTTTTATGAACTTGAAAGTCCATCTTCTAATTCACCTACTTGATGAGGCTGAATTAGTTGGGTTGATTGTTACCCATGATTTTGGTCATCATGATGGTGTATTGATGTTGGTGTACTCAGGATCCTCATAAGAAATTTCTCCCGAGAAAAGTGACATTCATCTCTTCCTAGAAAACTCACTTTTGAAGAGAGTTCGCAGGTTGCTAGTATACCAGGGTGCGAGAATGACCCATTCTCACAGGCTTCCTTAAGCTAGGGTGTGAACTTCTCGCACTGTGCTACATAGCTAGGGTGTGAACTCGTTCTAAAGCTTGGAAAAATATGAAGTCTAGATGGTTCTAGAAGGGAATCTTCTAGAATAATGGGTTGGCATTCAAATAGTTATCCTTGTACTGGTTTCCCTGATATTGTGGGATCATTCGTATCCAAGTAACCATCTCATTCTCTCCTATATATTGATGGAATTCTCATGGAAAAGGTTAAGCAAGATTCATTGGAGAATTGTTGAAAATATTGTGTGAAGGACCTAGCTTGAACAGGAGCTTGGAGACTCTAGCAAGTCTATCAAGAGGATTTGATCTTCTTCATACAAGGATTGAGAAAGTGTGTGTGTTGGAGCCAAGAGCTAGTGAAAGGGATCTTGCAACATCAAGGTGATTAGGTTGTAATGTTATTCTTTCAATTAATATGATACAGTGGCATGTCCCTTTCCCATAAAGCTATTCTCACTTTATTGTGTAATTCCTTGATCATACACATAAGTTGATAGTTGAATATATTTTTCTATCTTCACTTTGGTTGGTTTGTGTTGTCTTGGTCTTGACCTCACGAAAGCACCGGAGCGAAACAGGAGCAATAGAGACCCTAGGAAGCGATACAAAGGTATGTTACTTGTTCCTCCCTACTATCTAATTCAATTGTCAAAACTTAGGGAAAGAGTCATGTCTTGTCCTGTTTTGTTCTAGATCCAGGTGAATCTAGGGAGATCTGTTAGTGTCTGCACCTACCGATTAGTCCGATAACAGTGACCTCATGTTCTTGGATGTTCTTCTTAGCAGGGATGATTTTAGGGGCTAAATTTATCTCATGGGCTAATTTTCCATGGTTTTTCCAAAAACGAGATTCACTATTTTAAAAATGATTCACCCAAATTCTATAGGATAAAATTATTTTACCTCAAAAATCACCAAAATTTTATACAAACTATATAAAATACTTAGAATTTGAATATTTTTTAAAACATATCACCAAACATTTATAGTTGACATATGAAAGATTAGTAATATTCGCTAAGGTTTCTACATTTTAAAATAAATTCCCATGCTTAAAATCATCCTTGCTTCTTAGAGAGGTACATGAAAAAATTCAAGGGGATTTTATGAAAAAGGGAAAAACCATAGGGATCTATGATGGAGGGTTACATAATATACAAGTCATTATATTATGCTAATGAGTACATCAAGTAAATTTTTGACACATGAGATGTAGTGGTTTGGGATGACCAACCGAATGAGAAAAAAAGGGAAGGGGAGCTACTCCAAACAAATAGAAAAAAACACATGATAAAGAGTAAGTAACTTATATTTTATTAAATTTCTATAGAGAAATTGTTTACAATGAAGTTAATAAAATATATTTCATCTCATACTATTCATTTTGAATTCTTGTATACATCAGTGAATTTATAAATTTATGCCATTAATAAAAAAAAACTTTACAATGTTGATATAGCAGGAAAACCCCTCTACAAACTACACTAGGGTTCTAAAGTGCAGGCAGAGCTAACCATATAAAGTATCCTACTTTTAACAAATATCCCATAATTACCCTACAATCATACATAAAATACAAATTATAGGGATCCAGTAGGCATACCTTAAACTCCACGTCCGGTGTCAATCCCTTTGCGCTTAATTTCTTCTCGACTACAGATCTCCTCCCAAGGCCAACCTGCATTCAAAAAAAGACAAACAATAAAGTACAAGAATGAATTCTATATAATGATTAGTGGGTTAGACATCATAACAAAAAATGTAAATAAATCATAGAGATTTAAAACATCATTTGGTGGGACGGAAAAAGTATTTCTTTATATTAATCTCACAAAAGTCGTTTACAATATGATACTAGAAACTGCTCCTCGAAATCACTCCTAGGATCCTCTTCACCATTCACCAACTTCTTCCACATATTATTCTCCTCTTCAATTCTCTCTAGGGGAATGGAAAAGGCTTGCAATGGAGGAAAAAAGGAATTATGTCTCAAACTCACAATGTGGTTGAAAAATATTGGGGCAAAGGGGGAATACTAAAATGGGAAGAGTTTCTATTCTCTCATGCCTCTCTCTAGAATGGGACCCCAACACCTTATTTTATAGGCCAAAAGAGATAGTAATGGTTGGGGAGACTGGCTATGGGTGGTCAAATGGTTAGGTAATGGCCCGAAAACCTATATCCCTTTGCAATTTTCATTTTTGTACTTTTTTGTGAGTGTACGTGGGCTATAGTGGTGAAACAATCATGTGTACGTGGGTAGTAGTGGTGTAGGGCCTGTACACCTTCAAAAAAATGGTTTTTTAGAAGAGTTGTTCAGTGATGGCTTGGAAAATATAGCAAGTAAGATGGCCTGATGTCAGGTATGCATGTCTGGTGAAATGTAGGCTTATAACAGATGCCCCCTAATGTGTGAGGTCAGAAGAGCATTTGATGGTCAAAATAGATTACAAATATGCACAAACATATGAGGAGAGTAATCCCAGAGACCAGAGTTGAGAAGGTTCCATCCGTAAAATAACCATTTGTTTCACCGAGGCGAGCATACCCATGCTCGGTATGAAATAAAATCATGGTTGTCAATCAAATACACTGTATATCCATGTCATATAACTATATAAAGTGTAGCCACGAGAAGTACACAATGGATATACATCTCAAAATCAAAAGATATACATGTATAGTATCCATATTCAAGAAGCCAATGACGCCTGATGGCTATAGATGAGCTCTTTAGAGCTCGCGAAAAACTTCAAAATATTCAAAACATGGGTAGGAGTGTAATATAAGTGTACAAATTAACTACCCAGAGGTCTTCGATGGCTCGTCAGGAACAAACAAGAGGACATCGGTGATCAGGCAGAGAACTTCATTGATCTTGAGCAAGGACTTGATTGGACTTTCGGGGTGGCCGAACATGAGGACAAGAGACAAACTATAGAAGGGCTGAATCAAGTTTAGTAAAAATTCCCTTGTAAAAAAGCATGACAAATGATGATACTCAGAAAGCAAGGCATTGACATAAGTTCACGATGTAGGAGGCAACACGAACTCTCCATGTGTTTGGAAGGATAACCAAATGGAGGAGGACACAACTCTATATAACGAGAACAACTTCCTAAGGTCATATTTAATCCTAAATCTTGACGAACAAACAAAAGGATGTGCTTGGTCCAAGGGAAACTCATTGTGCTATCAACAAAAAGAAAATACTTTTCCCTTCCTCTTTTTGGGGTATATTTGATATTTTTGTCTTTTTCAATAATTTTGGAAATCTTGAAAACGAATAAAAGAATGCTACATTACAAAGGAGGAACGAGTGTCACAAACATACCAGTTCCAAGAACAAGGAATAGATGGATGCTTAGAGCAAGGGGACATATGCAGAAAAAGGAAACTCAGGAAAAATCCTCCATGGGTCAAGGTGTCAAGAAACAAAGGCAAAGTGCTACAAGGCTTGCATATAAGGTATGCTTTAGATGATTCAGTTGAGAGAAACATGGAGTCCACATTAGACCAAAGATCCAGGGATGCAAATTTTATTAATAGAACACAATGATAACGTCCTTCGATGTAATTTTAACGAACCCAGAGAAGGTAAGCTCGACGGTTTTTCATTTTTAGAGAGTCTGAAAAAGCGTAAAAGGAGACTCCATTGGGGTACCTTTTTTGAAGGTAGTCTAGTTCATTCCAAAAAGGGGTAAACTATCACCAAAAAGACGTCTATTCAAAACCATTTTAACGAGTGTCACAAAGACAAGATCACTCGACAATATTTTCATATTTAAGGAGTCTGAAAAGAGCTTAACTATGGACTCTGTAAGCGGTGTTCTTCTTGACCAATTTAACGAGTGTGAAGAAACAAGGTCACTCGACAATATTTTCAATTTTAGGGAGTCTGAAAAGAGCTTAACTCTGGACTCTGTGGGGGTTCCTTTTTCGTAAATTTAGACCCTCAGGCCCGACAAAGGGTTAAATTTATACCTGAGAATATTATTCTAGAGAACCGAGGCTCCTAGAGTATACCTTTGTTCGTACATGTGACCATCCAGGCCGAAAAAGGGGTAAACTACCACCGGACAGACATGCCTTCGAATTTTAGTTTGGCAAGAATGAAGGGAAACAAGATCACTCGGCCATATTTTCATGTTTAGAGGGTCTGAAAAGGGCTTAAAAGAAGACCCATTGTTTTGGGAGTCCCGAGGGTTAAACCAAGAGTGATAACATATCATACATGTGAAGGCTCGAACTCGTAATCAATATAGGACTAAAAGGACTCCCGAGCCTAAAGTCATTAGTGACGGCATAGACACAAAAAAGGAAACCAAGATCTACCTAGGGCATCCATGTGACGGTAGGCTCTACCACTAAATTACGACACTTCTAGAGTAGGAGTGAGGGTTCCGTGTTGCAATTTGGTGGGATCAATCCTATGGAAAAGAGAAAAATAAAACAAGGTGCAACAAGTGGGGGTGGAATCCTATCTTCAATGCACAAAGTTGGAAAAAATACTTTTCACCAAAGGACCTTAAAATTTCCCCAACTCTCAAAAAGTTTACCGAACCAAAAGTAAAAAGTATCGTAACATCCCAAAAGAAACTCGAGAACCACACTAAATGATTTTCAGGCTTAGAAAAAATGACAAAAAGGGGCCAAAAAGTCTATAACTAGAAGTTGACATCTTATTATCACCATTGTAAATTGAGAATTGACAAAAAAGTCAAAAAAACCCCTTTGCCAAAAGAGTTGATTCTGGGAGCTTTAGTGGAAGAAACAAACTTCCGCTTGGACCAAGTAAGTACATACTATCCCCTCCTACATTTTCATTCTTCATTTTTCCATTTCCTTTTGTTTTTTTGGGGGGTGCTTACCTTTAAAAAGGTCGGCCCTACGTGTACGTGGGCTATCTTGGGATATCCTGCATATGCCCACGTGAAATAAATGATTTGCACACGTGCATATGTGACTTTGTCCAATACATCCTGCATACACCCTCCAACATGTGAAAAAAAAAAAAANNNACAAGACTTAACTCCCCATGAACTTGTCATTTTTCACGATGTATGCCCATTGGAGAGAGAGGGAGCATGAAGAAATTGATTTTTTGGTCTCACAAGACCTTGCTTCTATCGTTGTATTAGCACAATGTGGGCTGTTGAAATTCTTCTAGTGTTCATATATGAGGGAACAACCCAGGTTGTTGAATGATTTGATAGATTACTGGCATCTTGACGCTGAGGATTTTATGCTTGAGGGGAAGTCGTTGACTCCAATGACTAAAGATATTTACTTCCTGACTGGTCTCTCGAGGAGAGGGGATCCAATCAACTTGCGTACCTTTCCCCCTGGGCCTCACAACATTGAGGAGTTGATTGGACTCCATTGCGAGGCTGGTACTGAGAAAGTGGGTTCTCAGGTGCCGATAAACAAGATAAAAAATCAATCGCTATAAGTCGTAGTACTACTCATTGGGCAGATCACTGGATATATGGCATTACATTAGGTCTCCTGGGTGCACATGCATTGTGTGGTGCAGTGCTTAAATGCATGGATTTTCAACTGGAGTACAACCATGCTAGATTTCATGAAGAGACAACTAACAAAGTGTCGGATATGGGAGAACAAAAGCTTTGGATTTGGGACTATTCTGTGTTCCTTTTTCTTCGAGAGGGTACCCAATCTTAGTTTGCAAGAGATGATATGAGGGCACATGGCCTCTCTCCCAGCATTATGTAGATGGGTGGTGTTGATTCCACGATAGGGGGGAGGGAGGACCATAGAGGCATTCGATGATAAGTTTTTTTACTGGTGGGCATGGCAGATTCCGACAATAGAGGATTACCCCTATGCTAGGATTAACTTTTATATAGATATGAACATGCGTGTACCTCCCAGAGAGGAGAGAGGAGAGATGGGTACATTTTTTTTTCATAGTTATTGTAATGTACCTCAAATTCACCATAAAAAAAAATAAAAAAAATTATGACATAATTCAATTTCGTTTAATCTTTAGAATTTAAGAGAAGGTAAGATATATTTCTGTCCATAATGAAATTATTACACCAGTCTAGTTTACTTCGAATAGAAAAGCTTAGGTGGATAAATTCTTTCGATAATTCTATCACTTACCTTAACTTTCAAACTACTCCAACATACTTATATGTATATAGGCAATATCTAAACTTAGGTCGAAGGAACGCTTGAGGTTGAGAGAAAGGATCTGGGCGCACAGAGTTTAACCTCTCGGTGGTCACATAGGAGAGCAGTTGAAACGAATGGTGGAGACACTTAGGGGAGAAGTGCCAAAATCCAAAGATTCGTTGGATCTTGTAGAGAAACGGGGAGATTAAGGCCGAGTGTCTTCCAACACTCTAAGGTGTTGAATTTTTCTATTTCGGAGTTCGGGGTTTGGAGCAACAAGTGATTTTGGAATCATTGCATCGTGAACTTCCGGTTCGCGAAATTGCAAAATGATCGACATCGTTCATCAAGGAGGACACGTGGTGAGTGGTCAAGGTTCGGGGAAAATTTTGAAAGTTTGTGGATCATCGATCCAGTGGAAGCGTGGTTGTTGGTTCAAGAGGAATTTGTACCGTTGATCTCTCAAGGGGGAGATTTTGGAATTTTGAGGTCTGGGAGTTCGAAGGACCTAGAACAGGAGGAACACTTGCATCGCAATTCCCCGAATCACAAAAATTCGATAGCGCTTTGACGTTAAGTGAGTGGTCACAGAGTGGTGGTCATGTGGATGGAGGCTAAGGGTGATCGAGAACCGTTAAGCCCTTTTCGTCATTTCGGTGAGCGGGATTTGGAAGGACAAGGAGTCTGGGATTGTCAAAGTAATCATTTCTGCACATTTAATTATTCTTGTAATCAGGGATGATTTGAAGGATGGAAATTTATTTTAAAATCTAGAAACCTTGGCGAATCTTACTAATGTTTCATATTCCAACTATGAAATGTTTGGCGATATTTTTGTAAAAATATTGAAATGTCTAAGGATTTTATATAGTTTGTATAACATTTTGGCGAATTTTAACGTAAAATAATTTTATCCTTTAGAATTTGGGCGAATCATTTTTAGAATAACGAATCTTATTTTGGGAAAAACCTTGGAAAATTAGCCCACGAGAAAAATTTAGACCCTAAAATCATCCCTTATTTTAATTGCAAGGTTGGATCTTCATGACTACTAGAACAATAAGTATTTTGATTGTCTTCTATGTGCGCGTATAAAGGCGTATATTATCATTCTTACTGTAGGGAATTCGCTTTAACTCTACATTAACAACTGTATTTATTTCCACCTATATGTATGTACATACCTATAGATTTATCTAAATATATATAGAGCGATGCACTATCACAGGTATAGTTTCATCTTGATTCTGGTTTAATAATTGGAAAGCTCAGTTACGTGCTATGGTCCTGCATCCTTACTGACAGAAAATATAAACATGTAAGTATATCTACCTAACTTGGGTCTCATTCTTACACACCAGTAGCTTACACATCAATCATAGTTAACTCGAAGGATCCCATCTTTTTCTCTACAGTTTATGCCATTAAACAATAGTCTAATTACGAAAATTTGAATACTTAAAGGTGTATGACCTCATGGCAAGAATAACTCTTAGGAAAAATCACGCTAAAAAAACTACTTAATTAGTTTAATACTTTCATATACAATAGTTTATGTACTTGTCATACCCTGTACATAGTGACTCGTAATATGATCTGTTATTTCTATTCTACTTCTATCCCGGATGAAGATCCTCCATCATTTCTACCAGTCCAATCTTTATAGTATTAGAGTTGTTCCTATAAAAAATAATTCCTACTATGTTCCTATAGTTTGTGAAAAAAACAGAGGTCAATTGGGTTTCGACGATTATAAATGCCAAACACAAAAGAAACAAAATACCACATTGTTTTCCGAATCGAGAAATGCAGAAATACTGTGGACCCAGCACATCGGGGTTTCGGGGTTTGGGATTTCATGATTTCAAATGACAAACACCAACACACAACAACTCCCGAATTGCGAAAATTTGAATGGAATGTGGTACCAGCACTTCGGGGTTTCGTGGTTTGGGATTTCACAATTTCAAATGCCAAACACCAACAAACAACGACTCCCGAATTGAGAAAATGTGAATGGAATGTGGGACCAACACTTTGGGGTTTTCAGTGTTCGAGATTTAATGATTTCAAATGCCAAACACCAACACACAAAAACACCCCAATTGAGAAAATGTGAATGGAATGTGAGACCAACACTTCGGGGTTTCGGGGTTCGGGATTTCGGGGTTCAAAATTTCAATATGATTCAAGTATTTATGGGATCAAAACTTGCCCCTTCGACCTTAGGAAAAATTAAATCAGTGCGGTGATGGTATTTGGTGGCCTGCAAGGCTAAGGTGATCCATAAGGTTCTTGTTGTTTCGTATTTCTCTTCAATTCTTAAATATAATAGACAGGAAGTCTCTTTAAGATGCATGATTGTTTGGAATTAGTGATACATTTAAATGTTTCCTTTCGGCACAAATTTACTCAACTCTGAATGCACAAATTTAGATTTATTTAATACTTCAGTCACATATATAAACCTATATCTATACAGATTGGTCTTCTTCAAGCATACAAAGTATCCTAGCATTTCGACTTCAGATTAAACCTATTTGAATGCTCAAATTTAGATCTATTTAATACTTCAATCACAGAAATAAGCCTATAT
>SNQJ01S0035302.1:2926-54382 GCA_010110895.2 Picea sitchensis
CATGAAAATTTTAAACATAATTAACCAAAAAAAAAATTGAAAATGTACCAACATTTAGAAAATTTACATTTAAAAAAAAACCACCCAAAAACATTATTTTTTAATTTTTTTTTCAACTCAATAATTCAAAGATAAACCATAATAAATACACATGACATGAATAGAACACTACATACAAAAAAATTCTACAAGATATGTCAATAAACCCTTATTAAGTTGATTTCGGAAATACTAAGTCAGGGCAGTGACACATCCATTGGGTTTTTCTTTGCTAATTGATGCTCATGTTTATATGATAAATATTTACCTTAGGTTTTGCTCTACTAGTTTCCTGTTGGGGAAGGGTGTATGAAAACTTGATAAATAGGGAGGAGAAGTGGTGAGGAAAGGAGCATGATGAGAGGTTGTGAAATCTTTCGAAGATATATTTCTTATGATGGTTTTCTTTGAGCATTTGTGCTTTGCTGTTCTTGGAGTCACAGGCACGGAGGGCCAAGAAACCAAGTCGGCTAGGCTCCTAGTTGGCTAGGAGGATTTCGTTGTTTCACTCTGGGCAAGCGGGAAAAGAATGCTTGGAAGCGCTCAGGACTACATTACAACCGATGAGATTCGACAAGCTAAGGAGGAGGTATTTTTCAGTGGTATTTGGTTATTTATATTTTGTATATACTTTTGTTTTAAGTTCTAAATCATAGAGTTAACATATTACTTATTTCATCATGTTAACTAGATTTATCATTGAGCAAATGTAGAAGAATTGTGTAAATGAAAATCAATGAAATTATGCTAAAACAAAGTTGTTATTGTGTTTGTATTTAATAAATGATTAATTGCTTAGCATCCTGTAGAGGGGTGTTACAATCACTCTGAACGTCAATTTGCAGAAGGGGATCATGTGTTTCTTCGACTACAACCTTATAAGCAAACTTCCATCAAGGTCGAGCATTGTCAGAAGCTAGCGCCCAAATTTTATGGTCCTTATACCATTCTCAAGCATGTGGGACAAGTAGCCTATCAGTTAGCTTTGCCTAGCCATTCAAAGCTACATCTTGTTTTTCATGTTTCATGCTTAAAGAAGGTGATTGGAGCTAAGTGCCAAATTCAAACCAACCTTCCAGAGTTAGCTGAAGAAGGATCCATTTGGCTATAGCCAGAAGCAGTTCTGGACCAGCGTGAGCGTCGCCTACGTCAGAGAACCATCAAGGAAGTGCTCGTCCAGTGGAAAGATACAACTCTAGCAGACGCCACTTGGGAACCAACTACCATTTTGCAACAATTTACTCGTCTCAAACCTTGAGGACAAGGTTGTTTTTAAGGGGGCGGATATGTTAGGGTCCTAACCCACACATAGGTAGAAAAATATATTCAGATGTAATAAAGTTCAATATTAATAAGGTCTTTCAATAAAATAGAATAAGGCAGATGTAAGAAGACCTAATAGAAGCTTCCGCTTCTAGAAGGATCTTCCTCTAGATGCTTCTTTT
The DNA here is from genome assembly GCA_010110895.2 of Picea sitchensis. Lineage (NCBI taxonomy): Eukaryota > Viridiplantae > Streptophyta > Pinopsida > Pinales > Pinaceae > Picea > Picea sitchensis. The sequence continues at coordinate 4,411 of SNQJ01S0035302.1, forward strand.
TAGTATAAATAAGAGTGAGGGTATGAGAACCCTAGCTTGGAGATTATTGTAATAGAGCGTTGCTCGACTGGAGTTTTCCCCCTCGAAGAGGCCCGTGAACATTTCTCTCTGAATCAAAGTGTTATTTATGTTGTTGTTCTTATATCATTTATGTGTTATTGTGGAGATTATGCTAGTTATATTACTGTTATTCTGCCATTTCTAGCATTTTATTTATGTTCTGCATACTTTTTTATATATGGTATATTATAGGTTTCAAACCAATGACTTCACATAATAGAGTGCCTTAATAGTACACTCCATCACCGACTGCCCGACACCCTGGGGGCTATGTTTATAAAAAGAATTAGATAATTATAGTTTTTTAATAAAAATATTCACTTTTGTATAGTTTTTTTTTTTTTAAATCCTATATATATATATATTCTTTTTTATTAATAAAGAAATATTTTTTTTCTTTTTTTATGATTTATTTTCCTTGGAAAAAAAACGTAATTTTATTACTTCATGAACAAAATTACATTATGCAGATACACCTCTTGGTGCATTCTATTACATTGAAGTATGTAGCTAAAAAATATCTATTGCATTTCTTGAATGCTTCTGTAAGCTGTTAATTCCGCAAAAAATTTGTGGATCTGGTGCTGCTGAATGTGCTTCAACTGGTCTTCATAGTACTATTTTCATATATTATGCATGACAAATATACAAAACTTTGTTGCTGATAATTGATTAATCCAAACAAAATTGTGTTCTTCATAGTACTGTTATACAAAACTTTGTTGTTGATTTTGATTAGTCCAGAAAAGGTCTGTGCAAATATTCATTTACTTGATTATTGTGATATTAAATTATTTTCCACTAGCCCATAACCAAATCAAGCCCCTCTTTCGACTGTCGGTCTGCTTCTTTATTGTTCTCCCTATAGACATGTTGACAAACAAAGGTGTCAAAATTTGTCTGCAAACGAGTAATGTGTGCCTTTTATCCAGTTTATGACATTTAAAGAGTCCCCATAAAATTTTAAAGACAGACAACCTTTTTCAATGGCAAAAGCAATGAGTAGTTTGAGGCTCAAAAGTTCTGCAAAGTTGTTTGTTCCTGGCCCGAAACCAAAAGTCATAATAAAGAAGTGTGAAGTAGAAAGGTAGAGGAGTCCTCCTCCTCCACATATATTTTTTTGGGAAGCTCTGTCAAAGAAACCCTAGGGGGAGGAACTGTCAATCACGACCTCTTGAGGCTGCCTGGAGGAAGGACTAGTTCTCTAAGAGAGGAAAGAGGGAAGAAGTGTGACACTTCTCGTTGTAGTGAACTCGGGGGAAGGAGGGGTTCCTTTGAAAATAAAGGAATTTTGAGCGAGCCAAACACCCTATATGACCCATAGGGGAAGGGATCTTAAGAGTTTTTTGTCTCTTTTTTTCCACTAAGTATGCTAGGAGTGATCCAAATCCCTTCCTTCCCAGACACAATGCAGATTTATCAGTCTAGAAATTTCCTTCCAAAATTTGTTGATGAATCTACAATTTAGAAAGAGGTGTAATATAGTTTCTCCTTTGGATTTGCAGAGAGAGCACCAACCAAGCCCAACAAATTTTCTCTTCTGAAGGTTATCCCAAGTCAAAACCTTGTTTTGTAGAAAATTCCACATAAAAAGTCTAGTTTTTGCCGGACTTTTAACCTTCCCCAAATTCCTCCACCACCAAACAGGCTCTCGGAGGCATAAATCTGAGTTATATTTTAGTTAGCCCAATTTTGGGGAATAGGTCCCAGAGGGGGATGGATCCCAAATCAATTCATCCTCATTATCCGTGAGTCTAATCTATGAGAATTTTAGACAATAAATATATCTTTCCAATTCAATTTTTTTATCTTCACTAAGGTCCAACCTATTTGGATCCTTCCATCCCTGTGACCATAAGGTAGAGCAGCTAGATTCCGCCAGTGATCTTATAGAAATAAAACCCAAGTAGTGTAAATGTTGAATTAACTTCTCGATAATTAAGTGATTTCCTTCACTTCCTGGCCAGGGATCTTTCCCTAATCTGAAACGGTTTCCATCACCAAGTTTCCAAGCTAAACCATTTTCAATGAGAGGGAAAGAATTTAGAATGGATTTCCAAATCACCGAGGCCCCCTTTTTGGATTTTTGTTGACTTCTTATCCAAACCTCTAGAGGAACTGGTGCTATATACTTTTGGATGATGACCTTAGTCCAGAGACTAGAGGTGTTTAAAATTCACCACCCTCCCTTGGCTGCCAGTGCTTTGGAAAAAAGGAAAATATTTTCCAGACCCCATCCTCCCATTGCCTTTGGGACATAAATTTTATCCCAACAGACCCATGGGATTACATGAGCCTCCTTTTTCCCACTCCAAAGGAATTTAGAGGAGAGTTTTCTTGTTGCTTCCAGGATTCCTTTAGGGATCCAAGAGAGGGACATCCAATAAACTAGGATAGCTTCTAGAACTGATTTCACCAATACCAATCTCCCTGCTCGTGAAAGCCATCGGTGGCTCCAAGTATTTAGTCTTTTGTGCATTTTCTTCAGGAGCCACTTCCAATCTTCTTTTCTATAATCATTGGGTTTTAGGATAAAACCCAAGTACTTTAGCCCATCATCTAAAGCCTTTCTTTCGTACGGGAAAAATAAAAGGTGGGCTTGATCTTCTTCTTATGTTAGGAGGTATGTAGAGAGCGAAGGTTTTGTCATTGATTTGCATCCCTGTTGCTTTTGAGAAAAGAGAAAGGATGTTCCTTAGAATTTATGCTTCCCTTCTAGACCCTCCACTGAAAATTAAGACATCATCCACAAAAAGGAGATGTGTGAGAGACAGTGCATGAGAGATTTTGATTCCGGAAACGGTACCTGCAGTCTTTGCCTGAGCAAAAGCTCTGTTGATTCCTTCCACTACTAGGAGGAAGAGGAGCAGTGACAAAGGACACCCTTATCTGAGTCCTCTTTCTGAGGTAAATAAAGGTGAAGCCGAGCCATTTATTAAGACCACAAATGAGGTCGAAGAAAGATAGTTCACGACCCAAGTAATGAAGGGAACATCAAACCCTAGATGTGTAAGTAATAACCGGATATACAACCAGCGTACTCTATCATAGGCTTTTGAGAGGTCGACCTTTAACGCTTCCCCTTTTAGACTTCTTGTATTCATGCTATGAAGACATTCTTACGCTATACCTATGGCTTCATGGATTTGTCTTCCTTCCAGAAAACCAATCTATTGTTCCGAAATATTCTTGGAAAGGATTCCTTTAATCCTTCTAGCAATTACTTTTGAGACGATTTTGTAGGCACAGTTGCAAAGTGAGATTGGTCTGAAGTCATCTAGAGTCTCTGGGTTATCCGTCTTTGGGATAAGATCAAGGAAATTTGAGTTGAGGCTCTGTGGGATTCATCCTGAAATCCTTGTATCCTCCACCATTTTCAGTAGATCTATTCCTATAATCTCATAACAACCCAGGAAGAATTCAATAGTCCATCCATATGGATCTAGGATTTTATCTTTTTGAAAAATCTGAAGTACTTCTAGGAGCTCTTTTTCTGTGAATTCTTCCATTAGGAGCCTATTATCTACTTCTTCAACAAATCTAGTAAAAAATTGTGCCACTTGGAATACTTCTTCTATTGAAACTTGGGTTTCTTCTTTGAAGAGATTTTGGAAATAATTTTTTCCCAGTTTTGACAGCCCTTCAAAAGATGTTTCCAAATTTCTCGCCTGATCCTTCAGATGCCAGATAGTATTGATGTTTTTCCTTCCTTTGGTATAATCTTGGAAGAACTTTGTGTTTTCATATCCACTCTCTAGCCAAGTATCTATGCTTTTTAATCTCAAAGTCTCTTCCTTCTCCTTGAGTAGTTTTATTCTCCTTTTCTCCAGTTGAAGTAATCTGAGTTTTGACTCTGTTGAGCTCGAAATTTCCCCTTCTTCTTCCATGAATATTTGTAATTCAAGTTCGCTTTCTTTTAATTCCTTGTCCTCATTTTTCCTTTTTTGTAAATCCCATGGTTTTACCACTTCTTTGATTCTTTTCAAATTTTCTGTAAACTGAAATTTTGTTGACTGAGGTAAATCTTGTCGAAAGGGTATCTAATGATCCTTTATCATCTCCAAAAAGTAGTCATCTTCAAGCCAAGTTTTGTTAAATTTAAAAGGACTGGTTGGCTTCTTAGAGCCCTGTCTGAATTCCAGAAAAATTGGATGGTGATCTGACAAGCCTCCAAAACCAATCCACTGTTTAAAGGTAAGAAGATTGTTCAAAAGAGAGTCGATAATCAGGAACCAATCCAGTTTAGCCACTCCTTCGATTCTGACCCTGTTGTTTTTCCAAGTAGGCTTGAGGTGTAAAGTATCAAGATACATTAGTCTGGACTCTGCAAATTTATGGAAAAAAATATATGCCAGCGGGTCGGGCGTGACACTGTCCCCCCAAACCTTAGAAGGTCCCAGGGAGAGGTTTAAATCTCCCCCTAAAATTAGCAGCTCTTTGAAGAAAGATTTTGTGAGAAGGGAGTCCCAAAAAGGTTTTTTGTTCTTATAGGGTCTATAAATGTTAAGGATATGAACAACCTCCTTGAGTTCTGGGATCAAAACCGTAATCCCGAGTCCAAAATCCAGACCCCAGGTGTTAAGAAATTGAATTTTATGAGAGTTCCAACCAGTGACCAATCCTCTAGATCTGTCCATAGTATCCACTGTAATAAAAACCCACCCTGGTAGTAGAAGTTTCAGGCTTGTCTTTACCTCATCACCTAATCCCATTGTTTCTTGAAGGAGTAGCACATCCAGGTGTTATGTAGTGATCACCCTTTTTAGGGCAGGTTTTTTTAGGCCCCCCGCCAAACCCCTGCAATTGAAAGACATAATATTCATCCCATAACCTTTCCCCCGGGCTTCGATGCTCTAAGTGCATGTTCAATAGATTATTGTTTTCCAGCCAAAAGGTCTATCCTAGACTTTGATTGAGCTTTGGAAAACAATGACTTTCTCCCTCGTCCTCCCCTATCTAGGGAGGAGACTTCATCCTTTCCCAGTCCACTAGTGGAGAGGTCTCTTTTTTGAGATCTTAGGAAATAGAGGGTAGAGGAAGACTCAAGATACCGGGATGAGGAAGAAGAGGCTTCTTTTGTAAGACAAAGACGCTTAGAAGGTGGAAGGTCTTCCAGAAGGGGAGGATCCTTCTTGCAATCTGAGAAGGACTCGGGGAGAGTCTGGGAGACATTGTTTAGAGACAAAATTTTCAGATCCTCCAACCATTCAGTGCCCTCTAAAGTCAATTTTTTAATCAAAATTGTAATGGGAGGAGAGGAAGGAAGAGGATTACACAATACCAATGACCTTGAGATTTATGAATCTAGAGTAGTGGTGCTTGTTTTCTACAGTCCTTCCTCTGCAATCCTTTCAAAAGGTGGAGTGAAATTTTTTTGTTCTTTGTCCTCTATGGCCTCTGTGGAGGGTGAAGGTTCCACTGTAAGAGGTGCTTCCTTTTCTGCAATAAGAACTTGCCTTCTGCTGGTATCTTGAGATGGAGACTTTAATTTTTCCCTGTAAAAAGTGCCTCCTTTTGTTCTTAAGGGGAGGTGGTAGGTTTCTACCAGATGCCCATACTGGTGGCATCGTCGGCATCTAAAGGGGACATTTTCATATTCCAAGAGTTTGGTGTGAGTGTAAGTCCCCCATGTTAAGTCAATCTCCTCTCCAAGCCCTTCTCTGACATTTAGATTGACCAAAATCCTTGCAATTTTTCTTGTTTTGTCTCCTCGTAGGATAAACCAGCTTCAAGGAAATCCCCCAGGAAATTCCCAATGGATTTAAAGTAATCCAAAGACCATAATTGAAGAGGTAGAGCTAGGAGTCTTACCCAGACAGGAAGTTTGTCAAGTTTCTCCCTGTTTACATCGAAAAGGGGGCTCCAAGGTTTTAGCAGGAGGGGTTAAGAGTTTACGCTCCAATTTTTACCCAACACCCATTTAGCATGCTCCGGTTGGATTAAATTGAAGGCAAACCAACTCCTGCTTAATTCAACAACCTCTGGTGTGTATCCCATATGTTCTTCCCAAACCGATTGAGTCCAAGCAATAATGGTTTTGAGAGAAAAATATCTGCCACTGGCTCTCCCCACTAGAGTTTGGTTCGATAGTTGTACCACCTTGTTCATGCTTATCTCTTTCCCAAGCAGTAGGTTGCCAACTTTCCTTTTTTATTTGAGTCCTTTCCTTCTCTGCTTTTGTCGAGCACTGTGAAAACCCCTAGTGTCCCATGAGTCCTCCGGTCTGAAAACTGAGGAAGGAACCCTTCTTTCTTGTGGAAAATGCCTATGTTCTTCAACATCCAGAAAAGCCAAAATAAAGCCTTTGGAGGGGGGGTAAAACCTTGAGAGGACGCTTGGAAGGATGTTTCACTTGTGAGGCATAACCCTGAGACGACACGGTGTTGTGCTCCTTCTGTCAAAATTTCACTACCTTTGAGTCTAGGGAAAAGAGAGGGTGAGGAGCGCAAAAAGTACCCTTCCTCATGGGAGAGCCAGTCAAGAGCTAGGTCGACTAGTGAGCTAGGAGCGGAGGGGAAGCTTCCATAAGTGAGAGGATCCATAACCAGAAAGTCTGAAAGAGAACCGAAACAACCAGTAAACGAGTCTGTTCTGTGCGGGGAAAGGGATGAGGACTATAGCTTACCAGAAAAAGGGGACGGAGGCTCTGGGGAAGTGAGAAAAACCTGGCTAAGTGACAAAAAACCATCTGTCAGCAACCCCAGGCTTGGGTCAACCTCGCTTGAAAAGGAAGGAGGGGGCACGTGCTCAGGTTCTTTGTCCATGATTATAATCGTCGGTCCACATCCACAAGGAATCCCGAGAGGAAATGACAGAGACATTGTCGATATTGACTGTGGCTACAGGAAAGATAGGAGGCAGGGCACCTTCCAAGCCTTCACGAGAGAAACAAAGAAAGAAGGGTTTCGGTCCTCGCTGGGGCAAAGAAAAAAAAAATCTGGATAAATTAACCACAATCGCTAGCCTCAGCGTGGAGATAAACCGCAGACTCCATCTGTACCCCCCGGTCCCTATGTGGACTCCATTATATATATATATATATATATATACTTTAAATGAATAGCAACTTCTGGATCTATCAAAAGGCGTAGAGGAATCAAATTTCGCAAACCTTTTTTATAGTGAAAAACTTGAGGAAAGGTTAAAGTTTTGATCCCTTTTAGCCCTTGATCATTTTATGATTTTATTTGCAACAATGTTGGTGTTTTAGGTGATGGTCTCAAAAGCATTGTAATTTTAAGCCAAACAAGAAAAAATGTGCTACTTATAGCACCATGTTTCTATGAGAAGGTTGATTTTGTGGTTTCGGTTCACGATGGTCCTAGTTGTCGAGGCCACAGTTTCAAACAAGTTGTAATGCTAACCTCAACGAAAAGGGGTTGTTGCTAGCACTACTTTTAGTTTTGGGGGTCGATTTTAAGGTTTTTGTTTAGAAATAAATCTAATGGTAAAAAATCAAACAAAAATCTTAACTTAGATTTCTTTATAAGTCTAGTGCAAAGTTAACAGTTATTCTATTTTATAGACTTGTTTTAACAAGGGTTTGTTCTTAATTGTTTATCTCTAACCCTAATAAGGCAAAATGGCCCTATATAATTGTACTTCAAGGCTTCATCTAATGTTTTGCGGCCTAATTTAAGGCTTCCTTAAATATGGAGAATAACTTAAATCAAACAAAAATAGGATTTCAAGAAACCCTAAGGCTAAAGTTTGGTGCTTGAAGGTTCATTTTACTCGTACCTAGTCTCTATTTCATTTCTAGAATGCTTCTACAAGTTTATCATGCATATATAGTGGTGAAATTAATATCCTAAGTGCTAATAATTGCTTATCTTTTTTGTGGAGATTTTATTGGTGAATTCTAGTGCTAACGTTGAATACCCTAGGCATATTCACCATCTTCTTTCCAAGTTCTTGCTTAGTTCATTGTTACATATATTTTGAACTTGATTCTAACACTTGTTGGGTTGTTATTTCATAGCATATATCATGCCCTACTAAAATCATCCAATACATCTTTCTTTCTAGTGCGTAATTTCTCTCTTGGATAGTATCTTCTATGCTTCAAATATGAAATTTCTATGTTATTTTATCATAAAATGTATTTAGAAGTTGTGGACAGCCAAAAGCCTATCCTTGTTCTAGCATATAATCAATTGGTAATCAAAGCACACATTGCACCATTGATTGATGCTAGTTGATTACACGTCTCTTTGTACCCTAAAGTAGCTTAAACGTGGTTCCCAACTCTTTGAAGTTTCATTTGTTGAGTGATAGTCATTTAATTAAAAATTTGAAGTTGTACTTGTGGTTTATCTTTCATATCATATTTGGGACACACATCCACTAGCTCCTAACCCTTTTTCTCAAGTGGATATATTGGTGGTTTATGCTATTGTTTCTAATTGGTTACCTTTGAATCATTTAATCACTTATTTGAATCCTTTTGCATCTATTTGTTATACATTTTGTGGATCCTTGAAGCAAATAATAATATTGCATGGTTATCAATTCACTAAGACATTTACTTAATAAAATAGGTATACCCCCTTGGCTTCAAGGATTTGAACTAAAGTGAAGGGGAAAGTGTACTAAGGTGACAGTGGTGCACTACCCATATTGTTGCCCCAAGTTAGCACTTGTGTTGGGAATTTTCACAAGGGTGTTAGTTCAGATGGTAAGAGAAGGCACTAATACATGCATTCCCAGTGATAGGAAATTGGTTATTTTGGAAGGTTAGAAACATTGAAAAAGTGAGGATTGGTATCAATTCATGGATTGGTTGTGGAAATGAATATAATTTTCCCAAAAGTTTGTTGGAGGTGGTTCAAGAACTATTAATTTTTTCACTTAGTTAAATTGTTGATATGAATTCTACAAACATATGGCAACAAGGATGGTGGGAGGTTCATGGTCAAGGGTTGGAAGTTGAATTGGTAGAAGTATGGAATACTTATGTATGAAAAATAGTTAGAAGCTATGTCCAAATAAGGGAAGAGTATGATTGTGTAGTTTGGTCAAAAAGTCAATCACAGGGAATATACTTAGCTCATTTTGGATACTATGCAATGTTCACTTCAAATATTTAATGGTTGGATTGTTGGTGGGAGGTAATATGGAAAATTAAGACTCCAAATAAAACTCGAATTTTTATGTTATTATATATATTAAAAACTAAGCTCTAACATGGGAGGTATTACAAAAATGAGATAGGCAAGGACCAGGGATATGCATTCTATGTAGATATAGTGATGAAAAAATCAATTATTTACTTACTCAATGTTCCTATGCCCAAGAAATATGGTTTGAAGTGGATAATTTAATGGGAATAAATAATGGATGCATATGAGAATCAATAAAGAAAGTTTAAAATGTTGGATGAACAAAAAATAATTGAAAGAATAAAGAGCGATGCCTTGCTTGACCATTTCGATAATTTGGTTGGCAAGGAAATCTATGATTTTGGAAGAGAAATTAATTTCACCCTTCCAATTTTACTCCCAAATTAAATCCATTTCATCAAATTGTATGATGCTTATAAAACAAAGAAAGTAGAGACACCTAGAAGAATTGGTTATAATTAAAAATAAGGCATGGGGTTTCTTTGATGGTACAAGAAAAGGTTGTTGAGATTTTAGAAATGCAGGGGGTATTTTGCTTCTTTTATAAAATAATTTTGTTTAGTAAAAATACAAATTAGGAAGAGAAATAAAAAACTCCCTAACATTTACGGCCTTAAGACTTCCTCTCAAGCAAGCACTAGAAAAGTGTGCTAAGCATATTTAGATTTATGGGGATTCTAGTCTGGTAATTAATTGGATGAAGGGATGCTATTCAAGTTTTAAATATTTCTCTTAGGCCCTTTTGTGATCAATTGAAGGAAGTGGCTTCAATCCTTGATTTGATTTCTTTCACTCATGTTTATAGAGAATAGAATGTGGAGGCAAATGCACTCTCAAAAGAGGGTCAATAAATAGTTGAAGGACTAATAATATTTGAGGAAGAAAGAGATAGGAGTACCTCTTTTTTTGAAGTTAGAGTTTGGATTTAGTTTTGTGGGGGAGGATCCCTATCTCTCAATATCTCTTTAGAGTTGTTACTTTCCTCTATACTAGCTCCTTATCAATCTTATTGATGGATTTTCCAACTTCATTTAGGAAAATATTGAATGTATTTCATAGAATTCTGTTGTAAGCACAATAAAAATAGTTTCCATGCTTGATTTCCAGACATTTCTAGAGTTTTTGAAAGTTGAAGTTAGTTTGTTTTTTAAAATCTTGCGAGATTGTAATATACATACCCGCTCTTTTCAAAGCGCAAGAGAACATGAAGAATATCATCCTTGTAAAAGCCTTCTTCATTCTCATAATCGGCCTTGAGATAATCTTTGAAACTATGCAATTTTGAACCAAAAGTCATAATATTATTATTGATATCCCAAGATTCAAGGACAAGAGACATCCTTTTTTTAATGTTTTCCTCAATGAATTTTCTTACTACAAGAACTAAACCGGGTGTCCCTCTCCACTTAAAATTGGATTCAAGCAGGTCATTGGGATTCATCTCGGGTTGGACAAACAAGTGGTCTTGCAAAGATTGGAGGTGGAATCAAAGCATTTTCCAATTCTCTGACTTTATTTTTTAATATTTTATTTTTTGCTTCCATGTCATCAATTGATATATCTAGGGCATTTCCAGTGACTATATGGATTTTTGAAAGTTTGGATTCTGAAACCCCTGTTAAATCCATTGTTGAATCTTTTCCCTTTTTCCTCTTGAATTTACACTTTCAAACACTAGCTTTTTTAGTTCCTTATCAAATGATGCGTTGTGGCGTGTTAATGACTCCTTTTCATCAAAAGTGGTTTCTTGGACAATTAGCTCCTTTTCTAGTAGAGTTCTTCACTCTTCTTCTGGGAATTCAATGTTTTCTATGTCATCATCAAGGTCCATGTCTTACAAAATGATATCATCCTCAGGTATGCATTGCTCTGCCTGTTCTTGGTTTTTATGCCTTTTTCTCTTAAAAGCCGGTAGTTTATGGATTAAATCAATATTCTTTTTACCATGATCACGATCATCATTTTCCCCTGAATTATTGATTAAATAATTTTGTTTGTCTTGGACAATGTTTTGGGTATGTCGTTTTGGAATACCATTTCTTTGAGATGAACTTTGAGAATTAGAACCTTTTTCACATGTGACATTTCCATGTTGTTTGTATGCCTCGTTTGTGCTTATAATGGTTTCAAGGTCCTGAATTAATTTTTCTTGAGAACTATTTTCTTAGTTCTCCTCCTCCTCATATATGTATGTGTTAATATATGAGACACTAAAACTAGTGGAAATTATATGATTCATAAAAAAAATTGTGGATCAAACCCTTTCACGTAGTCGACCACCTTTAGCTTATAAGGATCAAATTGAAAAATGAATTCATCAATATTTGAGGAATTCTTAACCATGATCTCACTGACCTTCCATGATGATTGAATAAACTGTTTTTTCTTCCTTTGAGCAAATAAATTCGCCTAGAATTTGTATTGTCTACAAACTTCTATTATGAACATTTTATCAGACACATAAAATGGGAGATAAGTAGGTGCCACATGGGAACAATAGATTCTGAAAATGTTGTAATCTTCATTGTATTCAACTACTCCCCTCTGATTTAAAAATGATGTCGCTTCTAATGACAATCTTGAAGTACTTTCCCCAAACATTAATATTTTGAAAAAAGAAAGGAAAGAGTTGTAAACTTCATAAAAGTGGTACATTTCTCTTTGCTTCCATAGATCCAGATGCCAAGTATAAATCAGGTCTATCATGAGATCAACTTGCTTTGAAAGATGGATCCTTTGAAATTCATGGTTATCAATGATAATGAAAACTAAATACCCAGACATGTAAAAAAAAATGTGTTTCTTAAAGTTCGACAATTGAGATGTTATTTCCGTGGAAATAATCCTTGACCAATCAAAAACCCTTTTTCCTTGAAAAAATTAATACAAGATATACAATGCCAACCTGGGAATAACAGTAGTGGATTCCAGCCTAAGAATTCTATCTAAAAACCAAGCAATTTCTTTGTAGGGTTTCTTGAGCCGACTAACTTGTATTAAAGATAAGTCCTTTGGAATTGTTAAGGGATCCTCCAGGCATTGTGGAAATATATATTTACTTCCATTTTTAGCTTTGATAAAATTCTTGGCTTCCTCGACTTTAAATATTGTGGTTGACTTCGGAAATTTAAGCATATGATTGAAAATAGGTGGCCCCAAAGAAATCGGCGAGCACCCATTCATTTTGATAATCCTTTGGTCTTTCTTGAAGTTATCAATACACCATATTACTAAGTCCTTTGTGTCAAATAATTCTGGAACACAACCTTCTCGGACTATCCCAGACATCCATACAATATTAGCATTCCTTTCTTCAGTAAGTAATGAAGAATATTTCTTGTAAACTTTGGACCAATGATTTTCTGATTTTTCTCATGCAAATGTATTCAATGTGTTGCCACATAATCTTTCTCTTCTTTTCGCCATCCTCTTATGTGATTATAGTAACATGTAGAGGACTCCAGTTATTATGGAATAATATTTTCCCTCTTTAAGTTAATATTGGAGATGTTGTTTCGAGGGAGAAGTTGGATGAATTAAATTCAAAATTATGAGGTCAATATTGAAGAAATCGCTATATTAATAACGTTCCTTATATATTAACTTTTCACGACCCATGAATTAAATGTTTCTTTGATTACCGTGACATGGGAAAAATCTTTCGGTGGAGTGGAAGAATGGATATTATAATTTTGAAAATTCTAATCTTTGTTTCCGAGGTTATAGTGAGTAATCTTGAAAAAAATTATAAGTACCAATTATCGTGTGAATGGAGGAATGATCATATTTTAAAGGAATCGTGAAAACTCTGCTTCCGTGGTAAAAAATTGAAAAATAACAAAGTGTAAGAAATAACACGGTGGGGGGAGAAATAAGTGGGGTAATAAAATTTTAAGAAATATCTGCTTCTGCAATTCAAAAATGAGACTAAGTATGGAAATGGGTGGATGGAGAAATACTTAAAAAAAATGAAAAGAGATTTGACCTCTTGCGATTTCGTCGCTCTGAAGGCAAAATAAGTACTTTGAGATTTGGAATTTTTCTAAGTATGGTACATTGGTATAGAAAAAGAGATGTTATGGGAGAATTTTAAGATCAACAATAACCTATTTCAAGATTTCCCACTTAGATAGGGAATTGCATGCTTATGATCTCATGAAAACGCATAGCCTCCCTCCATCACACACATACACACACCTTTACTAGTAACAACTATGACCCCCACTTGGCAATGATGGTAATCACTCACTCTCGCAACTACAACATCAAGATGGGAGTGATCTCCAAAATAAAAAGGAAGAATTCATGAAGTATATGTATATGTGTATGTATATGTATGTATGTATGTATACATGTATGTATGTATGTATGCATGCATGTATGTATGTATGTACAGGTGTGCTTGGATATATGAGGTGTTGACTCATCTCAAGGAATCACGTGGTTCGACCACTTAGCAAAACATGTGAGTAGGTGTTAAGTAGGTGACACATGTCTCTACTCTCTCTCCCTTCACTTTGTCACTTATTAAGTCATAGCCCCTCCTCTTTGTTCCTCGACCACTCGTGTGCTCATTTTTATATTAGTTCATTCAAGACATGAATACATCATGCTTAAATCATCTAAGTTTATGCCTCATCTTAGGATAAGCGAAATAAACTTATATAGGCTTATTATTCACTAGTGGGGCCTTCACCTTGGGCTCCATATTATGAATTTACATGACTACATACACTTGTCACATATATTGAATGTGTATAACACAAGATAATCTTGAAATCCCTACAAAATATCATAATACACTCTTATTGGACAGTAATGTAAAATATATTTACATCACATGTACACACTCCATTTTGATAGAGGGTATCAAACGAGGAGCTACATATACCCTCATGGTTCATGTTCATGCATGTCTTTGTCTTGCAATACAATTAGGGGCTACAAGTTGTCAATTTACTTAGGTATTTGATTGTTAGGAAAGTTGGCATCCACCTTTCACATGATAAATATACCTTAATTAATCGGGCGTTTTGAAATAGATGTTGTTAAGGTATATTATTCACCTATCATTTTTTTATCTAAATGATTCTTCCTTGGCATCAATTGACATTCTAAATTTCCTTGTATCACTTTAAACCAACCCTCTATTTCAAGTTTTTCAAATTCTCCATCTCACAAATGTTATCTAGAGGGCTATGCCATGCAACAATTGTTGTTAAGGTATATCATTCACTAAGTGTTGACTCCACTACCTTCCTCCTCTCTTTGATGGAGGTTGAGCCATTTGTGTGGTCTTTTAGTTCTTAAGTCTAACCATTGAATCACAGTTTACATACTCCACTAGGGAGTACCCGTCAAACCTACCCTTTCTCGAGCATGGAGATTTTCTTGTTTTTGTATTACATTGGCATTTGTGTTCATGGAGAATGTTGTTCCACCATGCTCATGGAAGGTTCTTTCCCTAAGTCATCGGGTGATAGGACCATTTACATTACTATCAATCAATTCTTCCATGGGGAAGGCTTACATGTCACAACCTTGATACAAATGAGCATGATGTTCATAGATCAATATGTATATCCAACTATGCACATGCCATCCTCTCTCATCCAACATTCTAGCCAAGGGTTCTTTTGATGGGAGGAATGGAAAAAATCTTCACTCAAGCTTTTTTAAATCTCACTAGACTAGGTGAGATAGATGAGATTATTACCCCTTGACTTATAGCTTGTCAAAAATCTCAATCAAACGTCGTGAAATATATTATTGGATATGATGCTATTACAAAAATTTGTATGATTTTATGTGAAATAAGTTTAAAAATGAAAAATGTACTTGCAAATGAATTTATAAAATATCTTAAATAAGTAAATGCAAGATAGAATAGATCTGAAAATCAGAATACAACAAGTCTCATAAATGAGAAGAAATCAATAGATGAATTTTATTGATAGGGTTTGGATCAAAATGAGACTTAGACAACTGGTGTCACAAAAGAAAAAGACTAGACTTGAGAACTAAACTGGATCAATCCAAACTACAAGTGCATCATTGTCTTGACTCTTGGATCATGTCAATAATCGATGCTTCCTAGTCCTTTGTTTGTGACCTTTAGAATAACCCTTATCAAAAGTATTTCTCTTTATTTTATCATCTCCCCTTTGTCTTGCTCTTCACCTTTTGTGTTTTCAAAAGTAGTTTGAGTAGTTCAACTATCCTTTTGTTATAAAGTTAAATAACTTTTGTTAGGAGAGGACAACTTTTATTTTATAATAAGGGTAAATAAATAATAAATAATAGGTGGGGTGCTTCTAAGTCTTTATTCCTTTATTTTCAACATTTCCCTTGCAACTCCAAAATTTAATTAAATACCATGCATATATCAACATCATAAAATATAATAAAAAGTAATCAATATAAATGTGCCACATCAACAAACACTTGTACCTCCCAAAAATGACATGATATTAAAAGTTTTCAAAAAAAATAATATCATGTGTCTTTTGTCTGAAATATGCATTAAATGTCAAGGTGGAAATGTTATCATTCAAACTTAAATAAATCAGAAATAATATTTTTTGTTTGGTGTTGCCTCTCTTTGCTTACTTCTTTATAAGAGAGTACCCCTATGCTTAAGTCTTCATTAACATACTTCTTTTCTTCCACTTTCTGAATCTCAGTGTGCATGCCATTGAACGCAATTTTTCTCTCATTACTTTCAACTTGGGATGAAGGTTGTTTTGATTGCATGGATGGGACTTCAAATGACTCGAAGCTTGGTGAATTTATAGGTTGTTTTCCTTTATCCATTTGAGGCTCAATTGGTAGCATTTTGTAGTTTTTAGGGACTTGAACTCACTAGGAAATAAAAGTATTAGATGTAACATGAGGCATAGAATATAGAGGAGGAGGAGGTGGAGGTGGAAAGGGGTTATTAGGCCACCGGGCTATGACAGAAGGAGGATTTGCAGGAATATTTTCCCAACCATCATTGGTTGGTTGCATAGGAGGTTTGGGGAAATCATCAATACTCAGATGTGGTTATAGAGGAGGATTTGGAGGAGCTTGGGCTGGTGACAAGGTAGAGTGTCCAACAAGATTAAGGTAGTCTGTTTGCACCAATTGATTGAAATCTTCCAAGTCGACACCAAAATGTATCAAGAATCTCATCTTCTTATTTCTTCCTTGCTACCCAAAAACATTGGGCACTCTTCCCCTACGACCCTTGTTACATATGTTTCCACTACGGTTACTTATGAAACTAAAAAAAGATCATCTATAAGTGATCCAGGTGGATATCGGTGGCCACCCACCTTTGTCGACTGGCTCAAAACAATTTTCTGCCAATTTTGGCAATTTACTATTTTTAGCAGGTTTTAACTTCTGGGGCCATTTTGAGGGCCTAAATGAAGGTTTTTTGAGATCAATGTTCTCAATGATAGCTAAAGGCATGATTGAGCCCCCAAAATGAATCTCCTCGAGGATACCTTTCCAACGAGCTATTATACACCTAAAATAGAGATCGTATGAAAAAGTTACGACCCCGAGAAGTTCTTTCCAACGCGAGCTATTATACACCTAAAATAGAGATCAGAGGAAAAGTTACTGCACTCGGTAGTTTGATGTACTGACTTACCCAACCTGGGCCCACATGAATTTTGGCGCCTTCCATCTCCTAGGGTTAGGTTTTGGATGTCTAGGGTTTTTAGGATTCCTATTTATTGTAAAAACGCCTTCGCAGCTTCATTGTAATCATCTTCTTGTGAATGCTGGTAGTTGTCACATCTCTTCTAGATAAGTCACACCATTCTAGCGTAGTCTTTCAATTGCATTTTACGCTCTAATATTTCTTTCATTAATAGGAAATCATGTATTGTTGTATTTTTTTTTTTTTTTTTTTTTTTTTTTTTTTTTTTTTTTTTTTTTTTTTTTTTATTATATCTCTGCTCGCATTTCTTTATTATATCCCCGCTCACATTTCGTGCCGAAAAAAATCCTTTGGATCAGTGGTATCAAAACAGGATGTTCTTGATCATTTTTTAGTGCATGTCCCCCGGTTTTAGGTTCGAGTATAGTAATTTGGGTCTCAAGTTTGTCTCTCTTTGGAGGACACCGCCGGGTGACACCCAAGAAACCCCTCACGCATAAGAAAGAAAAATGACTCCATGCATCGCATCCTATCAGCCTATTGCTTTGGAGCAAGCTCACGCTGACAAAGGGATGAAACACAATTTTTTCCCACACCTTCAATGCTTGCTAATAGCAACATATCTTCATCGTTTTTACCACTTTGGAGGCGCCTCACCTTCAAGGTACAAGTTAATTTTGATATTCCCTCGTATTTGAATGACAGATAGATGCATAAGCCCCAGACAAATGGTTAAATATGCTAGAAGGTTATTTTCTGCTCACAAATTTTCCCACAAAGAAAGATCACCTTCACACTTCCTATAAATCTCCCCATGTCAAACATTGGTGGAAACTTATTGGGAGCAGAAGTCCACAGAGGAATCAAATATATGGGGTCATCCCACTTGGGATTTTTTGTGGATGTGCTGGGTGGAAGGAACAAGATAATTGCTGGAAACTATGAGGACCGCATACGAGATGGACCACATTTCATGGAAGAGAGGGATCTGAAGTAGCTTGAGCTCACCAATACCTTCCATACCTGTGCACTAAGCTAGGGTATCAAAGACTCCAAGCTACATTTGTTTCTAAAATTGTGGGGTTTCATATAGATACATCCAGAATGGATTTTCCTGACATCTCATCACTCGTGTTTCTTATTGATATGTTGTTAAACTCGAACAGAAATTTAAGCACTAGAACAAGTGGGAATTCGGTTATGTGAATCCGCAACAACCAAATTATGATAAAGACAACCCTAAAAAATAGTTTCTTGAAAACCAGTACAAGACACAGTAAAAGAAGGTTCGTGGGAAGACAAAGAAGGACCCCGTAAAATGGTGTGATTTCCACAAAATCCCCTCGCACAACACCGACATTCGTCGCTTCAAAATACCACAGGTCAGATCAAAGACAAGGTTTTAACCCATTCATAATCCGATTCTAAAAATATTGGTAAATGACATATCATTGACGTAAACCCTAATCGCTATTGTTGCAACTGATCAATTTAACCATAAGAACCAACAAATCCTCAAGAGGGGAGTGCTCTTTTCATTCATTGTGATGTAGTGAAGGGGACTCACATTTTTATCGTTGATAAGTAAGTTTTCACAAGAACCCTCATCTCAACAGTAGGTCAGTCAACCTGATTGTCGACAACACCACACCCACAACCATAATAACATCGGTGGTTTCACCAAGGATGAGATCTTGTGTCAGCCAACAATGTCGACATTCATATGGCATCCAAAAACCCTCTTCAAGGATGAAGTATTATGTGATGTTTCCCAATCGGATGTATATGATGTTCTCAATGCCTATATGCTGTGGAAGCTGCCATGATGTTTAAGGAGTCTCGACTGCATTTTCATTGTTACTGGGGTCATCTCTACGTAATACCAGAGGTAGTTCCAACAATTGTTCCACCTGTGCGCCGCAAGGTAGTATCTCATACCGCAAAATTTAGCTTCACAATCTATTCAAAAGGAAATCGTATGGACATCAGAACTACCTGGGCCTTGCCCCAAGCACATTCTATCCAATAGAATGTCGACAAGGTTGCAGAAAAGCACAAATATCCCTTCACACCGCCCTCTCATGTATCTCAATTTGTTGAACAACCTCAACCCCAATAGGTTCATGACAAAATTCCACAACCGAAAGCAACTATGCCCCAATACAAGCAAATTTCACCAAGATGCGTGATCCAACAACGCCCTCTCCCCCTGGGAACTCAACGCAATGGAGACCATTGTCTCTAAGGAGGGAGGATTGATCCAGGTGGGATATTTGCATACCCAATCTTTCTAATCGGACACAAAATAGTTTCCACTAATTTTGGCAATTTATCATTTTAGTAGGTTTTAACTTCCCAGGCCATTTTGAGGGTCTAAATGAAGGTTTTTCGAGATCTAGATTCTCAATGATAGTCAAGTTGCATGATTGATCCCCAAAATGAATTTCCTCAAAGATACCTTCCAACGAAGCTATTATACTAAAACTAGATCAGATGTGCAAAAGTTACGACTCGAGCGACCCCGGAAAGTTGATGTACTAACTTACCCAAACGGGGCCCACATGAATTTTGACGCTTCATCTCCTAGGGTTAAGTTTTTGGATGTCAAGGGTTTTTGGAATTCATGTTTGTTGTAAAAATGCCTTCAGAGCCTCATTGTAATCATCTTCTTGTGAATGCGAGTAACCGTCACATATCTTCTTAGAGATAAGATGCCACCATTCTAGCGAGTCTTTCACTCTGTATTTTTACAGTCTCTGTACATTTCTTTCATTAATAGAAATCATGTATTATTGTATCTCTATGTTTATGGTTGCATCTCTGATATATTCTGGTATATTATTGGATATACGCGATATCTTTGTGCATTTCTTTATTATATCTCCACTCTCATTTCATGCCGAAAATAATCCGGATCAATAAGCATCAATATTCCAATTAGTAAATATACAAGACATTGTATATCAAACATCTAATACATTTTTTCTTGAAATGACTTAGCTATGGCTCTTAAAAAGACAAAGTAATTCAAGCATGCATGGGAACAATGAGTGGGAAAGAAGGAAAACAGGGAAGAAAAATCAAATCTGACAGGAAGCCCTCTTATTATTTTTCTTTCAAAAGTTTGAACTATGCATCCTACAAAACTTCTTCATTTGAACATCTAATTATTTATTTGAACAAGGGAAATCAATGAAAAATGAAATAATAAGTAACATGTGAACAATGACTGAGGAGTTGTAATTAGAAAAAAATTACATAAGGGACAGGAGTGTATGAAAATACATGTTCATTATCTATAAATGGTCAATCACTTATGTTCATAACCTATATCATTCTTCATTGTTGATATAACATTCTGTGTAAGTTTATTTCAGAATATTCATAACAATTTCCCAAAACATTCTTGTATATCGAGATTATTTATTTTTTCCAAACTATACTTCTGGACTGTATAATAATAGCATCCAAATCAAAACAAGATTCCCATATGTTATCCTTTATCATAAAATTACAAAGCCAATGTCATATAAGGATCTTCCATCATAAACAAAACAAAGGCTTCTCTTAATCCATCATTCAAAATTACATAAACATGGGGAATATGAAATTAAAATGAAGTATGATTTGGGAAATATGGGAATAATGCCTGAAAAGTGATACATAATGTGGGGTAATGCCTTGTTTAATGTAAAATAAAATTTTCATCTGTATTTTAAACCTTTAATCCTTACTGCCAAACATGCATTTACCCTTTTCACTTTAACAACTCAAACCTTGCATCAAAATTTATCATTAAGAACTATTTGAATGCCCAACTAATAATGACTTCAACCAATACTTATTTATTTTCAATGCCAACCCATCTCTCTAAATTGTGATCGTTCGGGACTCTTGCAAAGATTGATATCAAACTTGGTATTATAATCAAAATAGGATGGCATTAATATTTGAACTCAAATAGGACAAATGTTGAACAATAATTTTTATTTTCTAGCTAATTACTATTTTGTCGAGTTACCAAGGGTTCAAACAAATTATGGATATAAATCACATGATGATATGAATTGCACCAACAACCATATAAAACTTTTAAAAGATCATTGATACCATCAATGGTTTGAATCCAAGGGATAGTGGGTACTTGAGTAGCCCAAAATAAATAGTGGTTTTAGTGTTATAACCAGCAAGAGAACCCATGGACACATAGCCTCATCGAAGAACAGAGGAAAAGACAAGAACGGGTTGTGCATAACTTTGTTATAAACCCAAAACAAAACAAGCCATAATTATGTCATAACCATGAGCTTTGAATATGAGCTTTTTAATATTTTCAAAAGATAACGGATATGGCCATAACAGATACGGTTCCTTTCGAACTGCATGCAACAAATATTTCGTATGACCAAGGTTCAAACCCATATAACTGTTAGGACCCAGAAATGTCCCTTTTTCATCACATCTTTTGCCTATTCAACCTTATCATCTCCAAGCTAATGCCTACTATAATGTGTGCCACGGCCTTTTTTTCCCAAGGTATGAATCATTTATCTTTCTTTTATATTTTCATTTACTTAGCATGTTTGGTTGGTAACGTTCACATGTTTTTCCCATAAAATGATTCAACTAATGATCAAAATGTATAGAACATCCAAGTCTTAAAATAATGGTCGTTGTTGTTACACCACCTGTTACAGCTATGTGCCAATCTTGGAAGTTGTTACAGCTATGCGCCAATCTTGGAAGATGTTACAACTATGCGCCAATCTTGGAAGTTGTTATAGCTATGCGCCAATCCTGGAAGCTGTTACATGACTGTTGCAACAGGTGCCATCGATTCTGCTGTTACACGACTACTACAACAAATGCCACCGATCCTGAAAGTTGTTACATGTTTTAACTTACAAGATTAGTTCTAGATCTTGTATTAATGATATCATACGAACAGCTTGAGAATCAGGGATTCTCAAGGCTGTTCTGATTTTGTTTTAACTGAATGACTCTGACTTTAAATAGCAGAGCTTTTGTAATCAAAGGGACAGATTTTTTACTGTGAGAAAGTGAAGTGAAGTAAAGCTTATTGTACACGAACATTTTGGCAAATCAATAGAAGAGTGGATTGAATTTCTTTAGCAGACTATAGCCTATTTCTTTGAGAGGATTCAATGAGAAGGAAAGGGCTCACCTTCCTCATAGATTCCCCTATGTTTTGAATTCCAGAATAGTTGTTTTAATGTGAATGATTTATCTGTTAAACAATTCTAGAATACATTTGTTGTTGCAGTCTAGTTCCTTCCTGTTAGATGCGCATAAATCTGTCTCATGAGAATTAAAATTCGATTGTTGAACACTGCTAGAGAACTGCTTTCCCTTTTCCTGCATTAGATTAAAATCTTGTTTTCGAGTAAAATAAAATAAAAGTGTGAATTACTTTCTTGCAATAAGTAGATTTCTTTCTGCAATTAGTAGAGAACTTCTTCCTGCAAAAGTAAAATAGAAAGTTAGATTAGAGTAGGTAATCCAGGATTCTTATACACTCATCAGTTTAGATTTCAACTATGATTTCAATTCTATAGAACTCCAGCTGTATCAGCATAATTGTGTTAGTGATCATTTTTGTTTCTTTTTCCCTACTACAATTAGATTAGTGTTGCTTCGATAATCTAGCATAGACTATGCACAATTATCTTGAAACAACAGACTTCCCTGGGTTGACAATTTATATTGAACACCTTAATTTTCTATTCATTTAGACAATTAAAGTGCCCAACAATAACCAAACAACAAATCAATTCTATATCACCATTCATTTTGAAAACAAACACTTATAAACCGAGGTCATTCATTTTGAAAACAAACACTTATAAACCGAGGTTCGGACCTGAGTAACAAACTCAACAAAAAGTAAAAAGGGTTGGTGCAATATCCTTGTTGGTTGTATAACTTTGTGACAATGAACAACCCATGTCCAAATTCAAAACCCAATTCAAAACTTAATCGAACATCCATTATGTAGACATGGGTTCAACTCATAAACCAAACCATATTCGACATATATCCATTATAGCCAACATGGGTTGAACCCACAACCATACTCAGCAAAATAAAGAATTTTTTTAAGGTTGAACCCACAACCATATTCAAATTCGAATCCAGGTTGAACCCACAACCATATTCAAATTCGAATCCAGGTTGAAACTTATAAACATTTATCATGATAAAACAAACATGGTTTTGACCCATCATTCAATTTTCTTTCACAAAACAAATCATTTTTCATTAAATCTCCAGGAAAATGGAAAATAAAAGTATGAATTTGAACAGGATAATGCATGCTACAACAAAGGGTAGCAAACCATTTTTTCCTTTGCAAATGAAAACCCTCAAATAGTATTTTAGAAAATCCATTTTTATGAGCGAAAAATAAGAGAAACATATACACACTCAAATACCATTCAAAACCAGAGCCATTGCTACCTCATTAAAATCACAAAACTCTGCAAGAGATGTTTTATAGACTTGCGAGTACATACCTTTCCAAAGAGCATTTGTATACCAATAGTTTGAGGTCGAGACGGTTGTTTCAACCACCAAGAGAAGGATTTCCCAAAACTGAGCTCAAGCTCTTCTTCCACAAACCAAACTCAAAAGAAATGACCAAAAACCCAAGTGAATTGAGGTGGTAAAACGTGATAATGTGGGAGTTAATGCCCACATCCCTTTTATTCAATGCATGGCCAACCCACCACGTCAACATTTCAACTTCATACCAAACCATACGCATATGCCAATGCCAAAACTTCAACCATATGCAACTTGCATGCATCAATGCATACCATGTACCACATCAACTCACATAACCAGATACCATGTGCTATGTCAACCTCGAGGTTTAAGTTATTTTCAAATAAATGCTACCTCCAACCCATGATTTCAATGTTTTACCTTATGATTACCTTATGACAATCATATCAACGTGTATGTCCATATTAATAGACCACGGTTTACACCCATATGTATTAAAATAATACATATTGTACCACCTTACATATTAAATGACCATTTCACATATATACCAAATGCTATATCATGGAGTTTATAAACCAAACTTCAAAGGTTTCCATACTTTGATAATATTGTATGTTTTTTTATTGATATATGCCACTTATCATTTCTATATGTATCAACCAAAACTTCACCTTGATATGTATTGATTGTATTGTTCCTTAAACTTCACCTTGATATGTATTGATTGTATTGTTCCTTGCCACATGGAAAATGGCATATCCATATATCAAACTCAAAAGAAAACCACATAAACTATATAAACATTTATATATATCAAATTTATAAACTTAATATGCTTTGAAGGTCATAGTTTAGGAAATAACCTTGATTTTCATCATGCATATAATCATAGAAACATAACAAACCATGTTCTTTGCAAATTTCACAAGTGTCATGTTTAATGTCTCCATGATGTTGAGAAATGAAACAAAATTACCATAACTTGATGTTTTTTCAAACATACATACTCGATACTCAAATGAAAACAAACATTTTTCCTCAGCCAAACAAGTGTGTCGATAAACACCATAAGAACTTTGGATCAATATATCATTGCCTTGAAACATCATAACTAAAACGATATTATGTCAACATGTTGAGGGAAATGTTATGTTTGAAAATAGTCACTTTAGTGTGTTTTCTCCTAGGGGACCAGACCTATTAATATTTCATAATATATATAGATAGGCCTTGCAATAATTTGCAGGTTGTTATAATAGGTAACGAATTATGAGTCAACGGGTTCCTCCTACTTCGATATTACAATCTTTATTAAATCAAGGACCTTTTCCCTATCCTCTTGAAATGAGACCCATGTACAACATAGGTCTTCCAATGCCTCCCTTCAACTTGACTCTTGCAACTAGTATGACCAAGTGCATCATACAACTAGTGTGAACCAAGTGTACCATACAACCATGTCCCCTTCTTCAAGCAAAGTGGACATGCAATTTTTGACACCTCCTTTCCAATTATACATGCAACTTGCCCCCATATTTGGACATGTGATCATATAATTTCCCACACATAGTCCTACTTCCAAGACCTAAGACATAAACTTGGACCCTTAGAATCCTCTTGGGAAATAGTCATTATAACCTCCCCTATATTGTATCTCAAACTTCTCCCTCCTGGGCCATTAACAATGAGCTTGCCATGGAACCTTATATGCCTCCAACTTGAAAATGGGTATTTTGTGTATCTTCACCTTCTCCAAGGCTTAGCCTTACCTTAAAGATCATACATTGGATAAGTTACCATATAACATTTGATACTTAGATCCAACCCACTTTTCCCAAGTCTATGAAGTAGTGTGTGCATCACAAGTGTGACACCCATTCAACTGATAAGATTCATTCCCTCAAGAAAAAAATTGGGTTCATTCAAGCCTTTATTCCAACCTCTGACACCAATGACTTCCCTTCTTCTCTCCCAAGCACAAGGTTTGGTGTTATCACCACAAAGTTCAAACCCATCATGTTGAAGATTGTTGTGTATTGAAAAAAAAAGGATGACAAAAAGTTCACTATGAGGGATACCTCATCTATTTCTTCCTTCAGAAAAGTTAATTCCTCTCAATGTGAAATTCCACCTTGACCTTGATCTTGAAAGACACATTATTTTATTTCAAAATGACATGTTTCCTCCTAATCTTGTGGATCTTAGTAGACGCATCCCCTAGGGAATGCCTTGGGTGATATCATTCCATATTCTCCATTATTCTCCTTGTTGATGGGTCCAAATGATCTGTCAAACAGGTAAGGGAGAATGTTCGATGGCATGTCCCAATCAGAACTACTCTCGTTTGGGATAGCATTTCCGACAAGTATGTGGGTTTGGTTTCCACTAATAATTAAAAGAAGAAAAAGGTGGAAAATAACACATCATCCCCCAAAGAATTATAATTAAATCTAAATCTAATCTAAAACAAAATTAAACTAATCTAATATAACTACTTCTAACCTATCTTGTAGGAGAAAAACTAATTAAATGAACACAATCTGATAACATCGTTGATAGCTTAAATATTTCATATCCATCATCAATGTGTTAAAATAATGAAATTATGGAACTGATCGCAAATAGTTGAAGACAAGTTATGTAACTTTGTCACCACATTCATCGGGAATCATAGAAGCGTAAGCATTCCAAACATTACGCATATAAATAATTCATATGACAAGTATCCAGAAAATCTAAATGACAAACACATATGTAGAGGAATCCCACACACATTTGAAAACAACCTTTATCTTGAAACACCTTATGCTCTTCATATATCTAGAAATAAGAGTATCATCAGTCTATACAATGGAAAAAATTACCTTATCACAGTCAACGAGTTATCTTTTATAAGATAACAGAGACTCCTCAGTTCTTGTGACCGTTCATTTCATTTCCCTTTGTTTTGTCATTATACACTTCAAATTTCTCTTACATTTTCGTAAATGAAAAGGTAAGCATTATAAATATAAGTTAAAACAACTCTCGAGTAGTTAGTCTCTCCCTAAGGCTGCTAATGAATGATGTTTATTAAAAATATCATCAGCTCTACTTGGTTGTATCTTCTTATGTTCTTCGAAATGTTTCTGGGTGTTTTTTAGTGTCAGCTTGGTGATTAATATCAACCCATCTTCTTCTTCTCTGCTTTATCTTTCCATCTTCAACTCCTATAGCTCCATATATGACTACCTGAACATTGCATAGCCTATTTTTTAATCAAATTTGGACCTCTTTTTTTCTATGTGTTTTCTAAGAATTTTCACCCTCAATCTATTGATATTGACTATACCATCTTGTTCTACTCTCTATTATCTTTCCGATGAGCTTTCATGGGCCTGATTTTTTCTTCGGGAGCTCAGGATATGTCTGCCTAAACATTGCATAGTATTTTTCCCATTAAATTCATGACCTTATATTATTTGTGTTTTATAGGATTTTTTGTCATTGGTTTGGCCTAAAGTTCCCTTCCAATGTGTTATCTTCCTCGATACATTTCCAATGAGGTATCTTGGGCCTGATTTCGATTCTTGTAGCTCAAGATATGGTCATTTGAATTCGGAACTCAACATCCCTTGATCTGCTCATGGGGAATCTGAATCATTTATGTTCAACCCTAAAATAAATATACGACATGCATCAGGTAGTTCAAGTATGAAAGGTTTATATGGTTTTTCCCCCATTACTTGATTTGTGTAAGGAACTAAAGGAGGCATAGGACCTAGGGCTCACGTTGAAATTTTGGCCAATAACCATAGTAAAAATAGGAATTAAATAAAAAACAAATAAAATAGGAAAATAAATAATAATAAAAAAGAAAAATATTAAAAAATCATAAATTCCCACCACCCCAAAATATTAAAAAATCCACCATAATCCATATTGATGGTCAGAAGCGTGAAGTCTGATGAGGTGATTCTGATAGCTCAATCCCGATAGGTCCATCCCGATAGGTTTATCTTGATAAGGTAATCTTGATAGGTCCATCCTGATAGGTCTATCCCAATAAGATAATCCTGATAGGTCTATCGAGATGTGATGGTCGGGAAGGTTAACTTGATATGTGATCCCGATGGGAAAGTGAACCTAATGACCTAAGTTTGATAAACCTAAAGTCGTGAAATATTAAAATAATAATGTGGTTGTTGGGAGGAGGTTTCATAAAAGGAGGAAGGCTTGGTTAATGGTAAATCCTGATGGTAAGTCTTTTGAGAGGGTAAAATCGATGGGTAACTTCTGAGAGTTAGCCATGATAAGCCTAAGGTCAAAAAATATTATAATAATGTTAAGGTTCCAAAGGTATTTGGGGAGGGGAGGATGGGATTCTGAGAATGAGGGAAGGTTCGTTGGTGTTGACGTTTGAATCTGTCAAGACCGAAATGAAAACCTCACGAGGATATGAATCCCCCTGCATTTTTAGAGAGGTGGTACTCCTCTTTGGCTTATGCTTCTTTTTTAGTGTTTTATATCAAAAAATAATATGGGATATTGTCAAATGACTGAATCCAACTCTTTATGGTTCAATAAAATTCAAAATACTGAAAGATAAAATATATAGATATGGAGAATTCCTTAGAAGTGGACCAGGAACCTCAAACACCACACAATATAGAAAACGATAAAATCCTCACATCCATCACAATTTAATGAGAATTTTGATCACTTTCAAATAAAATAAATGGTCCAATGGCACAAGAGAACTTTGAAAGAGTACTACTTATTAAGATCAAAAGAAGATTTTGATAGATTGACTTCAAATATCTTATACTCAAAACTCAGAGTTATAAACTACAATCAAAATCGATCCCAATTTAGTTCTCTGGAATTTCTCAAAAATGATAATGTCTATTAAAATACTTGAAATTTAAAGGTGTTTGTCCATTAATGGATTGGGATTGGGGATCCCATGGACCAAGAAAATATTTACAAGAAATATGATGAAAAGAAGAACATGGAGTGGAGCACGAGCAACAATATCTGGAAAGAAGACAAGGAGGAAGTTATCAAAACTCGGTTATACTTTTCCAATGAAAGAATAAATATAATTGTACGAAATATGATAAGGAAGAAGGTATGTAATCAATATGGACTTACTATGATGGAATGTCTCTCTTTCATTTTCTTGTTGATGTGCCCTTTATATATTTGCTTGTTGCAGTTAAGTGCCCAGTTGTAACCACTTCCATTGGAAATTCATAAATCTTGATTAGACTTGTTTAACCATTCTTGAATATATTCCCTTAATGGGGCAACATTCACTTATTTCTTTACTTTGATGTTTAACAATTCACTTTCAATTTCTTTATGGTCAATAGATAAATTTTGCAATATAGTTTCAATGTCCTCATTTTTATTTGTGTACTCAACAAGCCAATTATCAATGTCATCGTAAGTATACTCAATCATACTATCAAAAATTTTTACTGGTGATTTCTTCAAATTTTCAACTTGCTCTTCAAATCGCTCTCTTCTCATGATCATTGAATTTGATATTAAGCTTGGATTTGAAACATCAATAATGGTGCCTGCAATATCCAAACCAATAATGTTTGAGTATGCCTCAGTCTTTTTCTGTGATAGTTCTTTTAATTGATTTAAAAACCCCTTAAATGCATTAATTATTTCAATCCAACATGCCTTTAATTGTTTCATACGGTTATGGGAGGGAAAATCTTCATGTTTTCTCCTATGATCTGTCATTGCCAAGACTTTTGCTACAAACATAGCAACTCCATCTATGAAGAATCCTTCATCATTCTTCAAATCTGCATCTAAGTATTCTTTAGTGTTTTGAATTCTAAGCCCGAGAATGGAAAAAAAAATTTCCAAGTCCCATAAATCTAAAACAAGTGACATTCATTTCTTTATATTCTCTTAAACAAAGTGTCAAGTAGTAATGATTAAGCTTGAAATTCATTTTACTCTCAGATTTGATTCTGGAGTTCCTTGAAGAGTTATGTCAGGTTGTATCATGGTGACTAGGGTAGCCAATATGGGTGGGGGCATGAGATTTGCCTCCAATTCTTTGAATCTCTCCTTAAGACTGATATTTTCCTCTTCCATATTAATTATTGAAACATCCAATGCATCCCATTTGACCTTATTAATTGAGGATAGTTTTGATGGAAACATGTTTCTAGTATCAATGGTGGACCATGACTTTCCCTTCCTATTCTTCGAGGTTATTTCAAAGGTCAATTTATTTGAAGACGTATAAAATAAAACATTTTGTACAGAAAAGTTCTCTTCGTAACAGAAAACTTCATCTTGAATAGCCAATGCAGTGGATTGTACATTTTCTTGGGTGTGTTCTTCTTCATCTGGAAACTGAATATTTTCAATATCAACATCTAAATCCATATCATCGAGAAAAATATCATTTTCAGATGCATTTTGTTCTTCTCCCTCTTGTTGAGAATTAACCCTTTTCCTTTTCATTGCTAATTTATGGGTTTTTCTAAACTTCCTTGAGGAGGATTTCTTTCTCCATCATCACCTGAATTGTTACTTGATGGTTTTCTCTGTTGAGTCATTTTAGACTGAGAATTTACTTTAGGCGAAAGACTTATGTGAGAAACAATGACTAATTGGGTGTTTCTTTCACTTGAGGATTTCCCTCTTTGCTTATAATGTTCTGTAGTGCTCACAATTGTCTCTATGTCACAAGAATTTTTATCAACACCTTGAACAAGAGGGTCATGACTATCGCCCTCTTCCTCACCAAATGTGAGTGTATTGATCAATGTGGGGTTGATCCAGACTGATACCATGTGATTATAAAAAAGATGGTTAGGGTCAAACCCTTTGATTTATTTTGCAAACTTCAAATTAAACTGGTCAAAATAAGAGGCATATTCATTAATTTTGGAAATTCATCTGAAGAGAATTTCACCAACTCTCCAAGGCAGAGGAATAAATTATTTTTTCCTTCTTTCCTAAAAATCATTAAACTAGAACTTATACTACCTCACCACCTCTATGATAAATAACTTGTCTGATACATAATAAGGGAGATATATAGAATTTTCATGAGAACATAAAATACTAATGATGTTGTAATTATCCATTTTCTCAAGAATTCCCTTTTTATTCAAAAAGGTGGATGCTTCCAATGAAAGCCTGGAAGTATCTTCTCTAAAGAGTAATTTCTTAAATTCAGACACAAAATCATTACAAACTTCATAAAAATAATGTATAACTTTCTGCCTCCAGAGAGTTTGATACCACATAGTTACGGGGTCAATTTTTGAGTTTACCCTTTTTCCAACACTCAAACCTTTAAAAATATGACAGTGTGTGATAGCAAATATTAGATAAGATGCCATATAGAATTTTTTTCTCACTTTTGAAATTCATTAACTATGCATAAATTCCATTTGATATGATTTTATCCCAATCGAAGATGGCATTCTCAAGCACTGTAAAATGAAAAATATATAGTGTCAGTAGGGGAATAATTGTCGTAGAATCTTGACTGGTAACTCTAGTAAATAACCAAGCAATTTCTCGATAAGGGTCCTTTAAATAACAAACCTGGATTATGGATAAGTATTTCGGCATTGCAATAGGATCTTGTAAATATTCTTGCAAGAGCTCTATTCCATTATTTTTCCCTCTAAGAAAATTTATGGCTTCTTCTCCTTTGTATGTTAAGTTTTTCTCTCGTAGCTTTAACATGTTTTTGGAGATTGAATGCACCAATGAAACAGGGGAGCCACTTTGTAGTGGAATTGTTCTTTTGTTCTGGACAAATTTATCAATACACCAGATGACAATCTCTTTGCACTCGAAAACCTCAGGGACACAACCAGCGAGAGTTATTCATGATGTCCAAACCTTATTATTATATTTTTCTAGTAACGTTGAATAATACCAATATGACCTCAACCAGTGGTAATTGTGATCTTCTCTAGAAAATAAATTCAATGTATCCCCACAAAAATGTTGTTTTCTTTTGACTATCTTTAGCAGGTTGATATACGTTCTCCGTAATACCGCTTAGAACAGTGAAATAATATTTATATTAGATAATTGATGATAACATTAACCTGAAATAAATGTGATCTATCTCAATAGAAACATCATTAATAATGGCCTTTTCAAAATTCAATTTAGCAGTTGAGTTCGTGGAATTAGCATTTAATATGACTCGAGAACTGTGAAAGAGAAAGGACACATCACGACGGGGAGTCGGAGTGGAGGAAATCAAATGAGAATGCAAGTCCGAGAGTCTGTGAGTCCATCGTGATAAGAAAAATGACTAGGTATCGATACTTTTTGGATGAACTTGTGAAGACTAGAGATACAAAAGAAAAGAGATCATGATTCCACGAGTCTACGAATGGAAAATAAACTAAGTGTGGCAAAAAGGTTCAAAGAAGAAAAGTGATAGACCATGAGTCCACGAGTCTCCCAACCTGTGAATATAAAAAAAATGACATAAGTATGGAAAAAGCATAAGTCATGGAGGTAAGACATGACAATGAAAGTTATGGGAGGGAAACATACTTAGAAAAAATATAAGTGCAGAGTAATTAAAAAGAAAGAAGGAATTATGAGGTTCAACACTCGGGAGGAGGGGATTCTTGGAAAAGTAGGAGGTATGTCTTAACTCTAATTCCCTATGGGAATTTACTGAGAGATGAAAGTGAAGCCCAATGGGAAGAAGCCTTGGAAGAATTCTAATCAAATATGGTGTGAAGGAAGCAGGGAGATACAAGAGTTGTTTTTTATTTGTTGAGTAGATGTTATGCATTTTGGTTTAACCAACGGGTCTCTCCAAAAACCATCATAGTATTGGCCATCTTATTAATATGAAGTGGATGGAGCTCAAAGAAAAGGGTAGATAGACACTTTCATACAATTATGGATTATCATGGTATGCTCAAGTAAGAACATGTTTTCCACCACAATTATCAGTCTGTATCCACAACTAAGAACTTCATGAATGTTCATTCAGATAGATTATCCCATGCATCTCATGACTTGTAAAAAAATTCTTCAGTGTGTGACTAGAATTGGACCAACCCCTCACTCAAATTTAAAGAGTAATCCTCAAGGCAGACTCTGAAGTGAAATCAGCTTAGAAAACATACCAACATTCAAATTAAAAGATGGAAGCAATTTGTACAATCAGAAAGAAAGTGCTAAAACTAAATCGAAAACATGAAAAAGGAAACTAAACTAAGAGAAGCTAAAAATTGAAAACGTCGGTCATCAAAATAAAATGAAATCAGTTGAAAAATAAGAAAAGAACCCAGTAGTCAAGAATAAATCTGAGGCAACAACATATTATGAATTATATGCATAAAGGTATCATTATTCCAGCTCCAATAATTGGAATAATGGGAAAAACTTTATTAAATAAACTTTTTACACAAGCTAAGACCCATCAAGACAGATTTCCAGGACTAAGATATGACCTAGAAACCAAAATCAACAAGACTATGATGAGAAGTGATCAAGAAATTTGATATCTAACCAAGCTTATATTCCAACAGATTTGAGATTTTCTAGTGAAAAAAAATCAGATTTGGTCAAATGCCCAAAAGAATTGTATAAATTGAGGAATTCGCCCCTTTGAGCTTATGGCCATGGATAATATCTTAGTGAAACAAGATTTTAAAGATGTCGAATTTTCAAACTCGGAAATTGTATTGATATTTTTCACCAAGATATTCATTGTCATTTTGATTATTGATCTAGATCACCCAATGATTATATCATTCACCCCTAATGATCTAAGAATGTGAACCCACTGCCATGGTTGAAAAATTAAGCAAATAAGAAAGTAAAATTGTGTACAAATTAAAATAAATAAAGTGACTATACTAAACTAAAAGAAAAATCAAAAGCACACTCTATTAGTCATTACAGGAAGAATTAATCTTGAAAGATAGACCTACAATCCCAACAACATAATATAAATCATGGTGGACATCCTCAGAGAAGCATTTTAGGTGAAGACTCAAAAGTAACCAAGAATAATAATTAGGCAAGATCGGTTAACCATTCAAAATAAATCCCAATAGAAAGATTCTCGAGGTACAAATCTGAAATGAAAAATAAGCAAGATTATGAGAATTGATAATCTAGTGGAAAAAATTTGCAACACAATCCTTCAATCCAATTATCACATGCAATTTTACTTTCATTTAGTGAAACAAAAACAATCTTCCGAGAATCTAGAAAAATGGGTTAATGGGGATTCTTATTCAAAACAAATTTTCAAATTCACTCACATGAACATTCCACAAAGCCATCAACCTTCAAGATTTATTGTCATGAGAAAGCCCTTTGCATTTGAAAAAGATGAATTTTCAACAACAGAAATTACAAGTGACATCTTTCACACCAAAGCATCAATTTCTCTTTGTCATAGAAGATAATCATTAATCCTGAAGATTTAAATGGTTCGACCTGATGAGGTAAAGAGGGGATATAACAATTATGGAGGTCATAAAAAATAATCATGAAAAGGACTCCAAATATCAATTAGATCATAAACAAACATGTGAATGCATGAATGAGACTAGATTTATGATTTGTTGTTGAATTGGTGACAATCTTGGTTGATTAATTCTAAAAAATGTTGCAAAATAATCTGAGCAGACAAGTGTAGATTAACACTTCCCTAAGTTGTTTTCAAAAAATATTGAGTTGTTGATTGCACAATTCATTTTCCAACCTGCATAGCAAAATAGAAATTTACGTTCAGTTATTTGAAAATTTGGGAAAAACTCTTCCTCTAAATGACTAACTTATTAAAATGAAATTAAACTAAAACTAAAAATAAAGACCAATATTAAAACTAATCCTAAGAAAAGCTTGTTAAACTACTCTAAAATTGAGCTATATTGGTTGTCATAAAACTTATGTAAAAGCGTAATTTCAGTGCATTCATTCAAGTATCCATATTCCATTCATTTAGCTAAATATCGCAGCCTTCTTACTGAGAGCTAAGCATTATGTGTTTTCCCACAATATTCCCTTCAACATGAGACTCAATGCCATTTATCATTGTAAGATTTGAATTCCTGGACACATCATCATGTTCTTGAAATCAAAATCAATCAAATTAAACAAATGGAACCATAAAATTTTAATTCCGTCCATATTCCAATGATATGTGTCCATCAACAAACCTTTTTCATGCTTAAAAAATATGATTCAACAAATCCTCAACATTGCACACCAAGGTTTGTATTTTCTTTTGCTATTAATGAAAATAATGTGAAACATTTGTATGATTATATTCATGATCCAGATGGATGTTTGTGGCCTCCCACCTATTCCAACTGGTTCATTCTGGTAGTTTTCCAGTTTGGCAGTTTTTTCATAGTTTTCTGGTCCCCGACTTTTGGGGTCGTTTTGAGGCCCTAAACAGTGTTTTTAGGGCTCACCACAATTAGACTAGAAATAAAGTATGAATTTAATGGCAACATGTGCATTCCTCTGATAGACCTTTCCAATGGGCTATCGTGCGCCTAAAACGGAGATCGTATGCAAAAGTTACGACCCCGGGAAGTTGATGTACTAGCTTACCCCAACGGTGCCCACATGAATTTTGGCACTTCATTTCCTAGGGTTAGGTTTTTAGATGTCTAGGGTTTTGGCATTCTTGTTTATTGTAAAAAAGACTTGGAGAGCCTCATTGTAATCATCTTCTTGCGAATGAGCGAATTCGTCACATCTCTTCTCAAAGATAAGCCCCCACCATTCTAACAACCTTGTTTTTTGCTGCATTTTACAGTTCCAACATATTTCCTTATTGAATAGAAGCCAGTTTTATTGTATCTTTATTATTTTGTGTTAAGCATAAGAATAATCTATATTCATTTAATTCTACTCATAAAATCTGGATCAGTGGTATCAGAGCGGTCTACTCCTTATCGTTCTTAATGCTTGTCCCCGACGAGGTCAGGGTACAAAGAATTGGGTCTCGAGCTTGTTTCTCTTGAGGAAAAAAGCTCTCACATGCCTAAGCGACCTCTCATGGTGAGAGAAAATAAATACAATGGGACAAGACATCCTTTCAAAATGTTACTCAAGGAATCCCTCACGCAACAGAGGAACGAGATGATTGATAGTTTTGCGCAAATCCTTTGGCGGCTACCAACAAGCGATGCATCTTCCTCGAGCGGAGGCGCCTCCCCCTTCAAGGTACAAATAAACTTTGATATTCCTATATTTGAAGGTCATATAGATGCATATGTTGTAGACAAATGGTTGAATCTACTAGAAGGGTATTTTTTTGTCCATAACTTTTCGAATAGAGAAAAGATTACTTTTGCGCTCCTCAAAGTCGTTCCCTGTGCCAAAGGTTGGTGGGAAACTTTCTGTGAGCAAAAGGAAACAGAGGAACCCTCGTTATTTACAGTCGCAGTCACCTGAGAGTCCTTCAAGGATGATATTAAGGAACAATACTACCATGTCGGAAGTTATGACGACCTTTATACAAAATGGACCACACTGCGGCAGGAAAGAGACCAAGCAGTGCCAAAGTTCACAAATATCTTCCATACCTTGCGCACCAAGATGAGTATCAAATATTATGAGTGAAATATAGTGCTCAAGTATCGCGATGGTTTTCATAGATACATCTATACTGAAATGGAGTTTATGGACATCTCTTCCTTGGGCACGACTTATCAATATGTCGTCAAGATCAAACAAAAGCTTAAACAAAAGAAGCGGCAATTTGGGCCTGGGAACCCCTCACAGAAAAATCAAGGAAATGGTGGCCCCAACCCATAGAACAAAGGACAAATCAAACATGGATAGCCTCAGGACAACCAGTCCAAGCCACAAGAAAAGAAGGACACCAGAAAGACAAAGAAATATATCGGGAAGTGGTGCGACTTCCATAAGAACCCCTGGCATAACATTGTTGAGTTCCACTCAAAGTAGTCACTGGTGACTGAGGTGAAAGTCTATGAATCAGATGTGGGTTCCAATTCTGAGTCAAAACCAGAAAGGGGGAGACGGATCATTGACACGGAACCCATTTCCACCATTTTTACCACCAAGATCCATCCCGGTGAACCAGACGAGCCAGAGGAAGGAAAACACCTCTTTCACTCACAAATGTGGGTGAAAGGCACCCTATTGCACTTCATCATTGATAGAGTTAGCTATAAGAACCTCATCTCAGTAGAGGTCATCAAGAGGCTAGCCCTGCCAACAACATCTCACCTGCATCCCTACACCATTAGATGGCTCCGCCAAGAAAGCAATCTCTGCGTCACCCAAACGTGGCGCTTGTCGTACGGCTTCAAGCCCTTCAAAGACGAGGTATTGTGTAATGTTTCTCCTCTTGAATTTTGTAATGTTATTTTGGGCCAACCTTATTTATGGAAACATCATGTTGTATATGAGTCTAGGCCTCGTAGTGTTATTATTACTTTGGATAGGAAATTGTACACGATACCCGAGGCAGTCCCACCTAGTGTTATTTCCTTGATCTCTACCAAGCAATGCAAGAATATCATCTCTCAAACCGAGAAGTTTGTCTTCTTCATGATTCTCTCTCAGAGTGAGTGAAAAATCGCAGCCACATCCAGGGCCTCCATGGACGACCTCTCCACACAACAAAAGAAAGTGGATAAGGTCGTGGAAGAATACATAGATATCTTCCCCTCACCCATTGGTGTACCTCTGCACTATCAGGTAAAGAATCCCATCAATTTGACCCCTGGCACATCACTACCCAATGGGCCAGTCTACCGTCACTCTTTATTAGACAATGAGGAGATCAAGTGGAAGATCCAAGAACTACTCCACAACGGGCACATCTGTCCCAACTCATCACCTTGTGGGACCCCAATCATGTTGGTGCAAAAGAAAGATGGGACCTGGAGACTTTGCATTGATTATCGGGCCCTAAATAAAATCACAGTAAGGAACCAGTACCTGATTCCCCGAATCGACAACCTCCTTGATTAGCTCATGGGGGGGAAATACTTCATTAAGATTGATATGAATTCTGGCTACCACCAGGTCCCAATAGAATAGATAGATGTATGAAAGATCGCCTTCAAGTCAAAAGAATATATTTTTGAATGGTTGGTCATTCCCTTTGGTTTGAAAAATACTCCAACAAATTTCACGAGGATGATGGACGATATCTTGTGACCTTTCACCAATACTTTTGTAGTGGTGTATCTGGATGACATCCTCATCTACAAAAAGACTTGGGAGGAACACTTGCAACATATTCAGCAGGTTCTACACACCCTACGGCAGCACAAGCTATATGCCAACTTGGAAAAATGCTCCTTCGGCATGGACAAGGTCCACTACCTAGGTTACATCATTGATCAGCACTGTGCGCATGTGGATCCAACCAAGATCCAAGTCATCTGTGACTGGCCAGCCCCAACCACACTCACTAAGCTTCAAATCTTCTTGGGCCTTCCCAATTTCTATCACAGGTTCGTGTTGGGATTCTCCCATATTGCATGGGCCCTTAGCCAAGTAACCAGGGGTGGTGGTAAGGAAAAAATTGTGTGGGGCCTGTCCCAACAACAAGCATTCGATGATTTGAAGTAGAACTTGTGCTCAACCTCGGTACTTTTATTACCGGACCTATAACAACCCTTTGAGATCAAGACAGATGCTTCAGACTATGTTTTGGGTTCCATCCTCGCTCAACACAGCCACCCCGTGGCCTATCATAGTGAGATACTATCAGATGTTGTCCATAAGTACCCTACTTATGACAAAGAAATTTACTCCATTATGAAAGCATGTTGACAGTGGAGAATATACATTCTTGGGAAGGAGATAATCATTCATACTAATCATAATCCAGTACAGTTCATGCAGACACAAGGAAAATTGCAGAATGACCGCCATCAGAAGTGATCCACATACTTGTAAAATTTCCACCTCAACATCAAGTATAAAATAGGAAGTACCAAATGACTCGTTGATTGCCTCAGTTGACCTCTAGTCGTGGCACTCACCACAGTGCTAGACTCTTGCAACCATGAGACCTCTGAATGGCCCCACCTCTGTGAGAAAGACCCTGACTTTGTCACCACCTACCAAATGTTGGGCACAAACTCAGTTGTCGCTAATTTCCATCTTCAGTACGGGTTGTTGTGACATCTAGGCCATCTCTATGTTCCATCAAGCGAGCAAACTAAGCTAATTTGGGAAACCCACTATAGTCTGGTGGTAGGACACTTCAGCGTCGAAAAGACAGTGGCAGTGTTGCATACAAATTTCTATTAGTTGAAACTTTGACAGGATGTCAACAAGTATATCAGGTCCTACACTACCTACGCTATTTCCAAACTGACATGTACACCCCTCTTGCTACTCCTAACAAGCCATGGGAAACCATCTCAATGGACTACATGTCAAGCCTTATGTCCACTAAGAAGGGAAATGACTATGTTTTTCTAGTTGTTGATAGCTTTTCCAAAATGGCGATTATGGCCGCCTGCAAGAAGAGCATCATAGTAGAAGCCACTACCAAGATCTTCTTTGAATGAGTATGGGTACATTATGGAATCCCCAAAACCATTGTCTCATATCAGGACAGTCGGTTCCTCAACACATTCTAGTCGAGCATCTTGGTCATTGCTGGACACCAAACTCGCCAAATCCATTGCCTTCCACCCCCAGACATATGGCCAAACTGAGGTCATTAATTGGATGATCATGCATATCCTGCATATGTACAATTCCAATCACCCCCACACATGGGATGAGAATCTTTCCTATGTTCAAAATAGCTACAACCGAGCCCTCTATAGCTCAACCGTACACAACCCCTTTAAGGTGGCGTTGGGATTCCAACCATTTGGTCCAATAGATGTTTTGCTACCCCTTGCGGCCACCCCGGCCGACTCATCACCTGCTCCAACTTAAACTGACAAAGCCACCCGGTTCATTGAGCAGATCCATCACATCGGCCAACAGGTTCAGTATATTTTACAGAAGTCCAATGCCAAGCACAAACAACGCCATGATCAACACCAGGTGCCACATATGTTTCAGGTGGGAGACAAAGTTTGGTTGCACTTGCAAAACAAACACCTTACAGGGACCCATCAGAAGCTTCTCCCACTCTTTTATGGACCTTACACCATCACCAAGGTTGTGGGTGACAATGCTTTTGAGCTCAACATTCCCCCTTTCCTTGGCCTGCACCCAGTGTTCAACGTGGCTCTCCTTCGGCCATATTTCCCACCATTATTGGACACCTTAGAGATAGAAGAACAGTTGACACCAAAAAAGATAAAACCTGACTACATGCAACAATTATCCATTGATCATATTGTAGACACACAGGTCAAGGGCACTCGACAACAAATTATCTAGCTTTATCAAGTTGTCAAAGCAAGGCAACTCCTCCACCAAGGCAAGTGGCTCACCCTGGGCCAAATTCAGTAGAAATTTCCTCATCTAATGGGGGAAATCAATGAAATGGAGACCATTTCTTCCTAAGGGGGGAGTATTTATCTAGATGGATTCCAGTGGCCTCCCACCTAGTCCAACCGATTCATTTTGGCAGTTTTCCAGTTTGGCAGTTTTTCCTAGTTTTCAAGTGGGGCCGTTTTGAGGCCCTAAAAAACTTTTTAGGTCTCGCCACAGTTAGCCCAAAAATAAAGTAATATTTTTATGGAATCATGTGCAGTCCTCGGATTGACCTTTCCAATGGGCTATTGTGTGCCTAAAACAGAGTTCGTATGCAAAATTTACGACCCCGGAAAGTTGATGTACTAGCTTACCCCAACGAGGCCCACATGACTTTTGGCGCTTCATATCCTAGAGTTAGGTTTTTGGATGTCTATGATTTTGGAATTCTTGTTTATTGTAAAAAAGGCTTGGAGAGCCTCATTGTAATCATCTTCTTGCGAACAAGCGCAACCGTCACATCTCTTCTCAGAGATAAGTTCCCACCATTCTAGCAAGCTTGTTTTCCTCTGCATTTTACAGTTTCAACATATTTCCTTATTGAATAGAAGCCAGTTTTACTATATCTTTGGTATTCTATGTTAATCATAGTAATAATCTGCTCCTTGTCTTTCTTAATGCATGCCCCCGACGAGGTCAAGGTACAAAGAATTGGGTCTCGAGCTTGTTTCTCTTGAGGAAAAAATATCTTGCACCCCCAAGTGACCTCTCATGGTAGGAGAAAATAAAGATGACGGGATAGGAGATCCTTTCAAAATGTTGCTCGAGGAATCCTTCATGCAACAAAGGAACAAGATGATGGATAGTTTTGCGCAAATCCTTTGACGGCTACCAACAGACAATGTATCTTCCTCGAGCGGAAGCGCCGGCCCCTTCAAGGTAAAAATCAACTTTGATATTCCTATATTTGAAGGTCACATAGACACAGATGTCATATACAAATGGTTGAATCTACTAGAAGGGTATTTTCCTGTCCATAACTTTTCGAATAGAGAAAATATTACTTTTGTGCTCCTCAAAGTTGTACCCCATGTCAAATATTGGTGAGAAACTTTCTGTGAGAAAAAAGAAACAGAGGAACCCTCATTATTTACAATCACGGTCACTTGAGATTCCTTCAGGGATGCTATTAAGGAAAAATACTACTCTGTCAGAAGTTATGACGACCTGTATACAAAATGGACCACACTACGGCAGGAAAGAGACCAAGCAATGCCAGAGTTCACAAATATCTTCCATACCTTGCGCACCAAGCTGGGTATCAAAGATTTTGAGAAACATATTTGTGCTAAAGTATCATGGTGGTATGCATAGATACATCCAGACTGAAATGGAGTTTATGGACATCTCATCCTTCGGTGAGGCCTATCGATATGTNATCGAGCAGAAGCTTAAACAAAAGACGCGGCAATTTGGGCTTGGGAACCCCTCACAACAAAAGAAAGGAAAGGGAGGCCCCAACCCACAGAACAAAGGACAGAGAAAAGATGGACAACCTTAGTACAACCGATCCAAGCTGCAAGCAAAGAAGGACACTGGAAAGACAAAGAAAGATATCGAGAAGTGGTGCGACTTCCATAAGAGCCACTCGCATAACATTGTTGATTTCCGCTCAAAGAAGTCATTGGTGGCTGAGGTGAAAGCCTCTAAATCAAATGTGGGTTCTGAATCTAAGTCAGAACTAGAAATGAGGAGATGAATCATTGACACGGAACCCAGTGCCATCATTTCTACCACCAAGATCCACCCCAGTGAACCAGACGAGTCAGAGGAAGGCGAGCACCTCTTTCATTAACAAATGTGATGAAAGACACCCCGCTGCATTTCATCGTTGATAGTGGTAGCCAGAAGAACCTCATCTCAGTAGAGGTCATCAAGCAGCTAGCCCTGCCGACAATGTCGCACCCACATCCTTACACCATTGGATGGCTCCGCCAAGGAAGCGATCTTCGCATCAACCAACAGTGTCGCTTGTCGTACGACATCAAGCCCTTCAAAGACGAGGTATTGTGTGATGTTATTCCTATTGAAGTTTTTAATGTTCTTTTGGGCCAACCTTATTTATGGAAACGTCATGTTGTATATGAGTCTAGGCCTCGTAGTCTTATTATTACTTTGGATAGGAAATTATACAGGATACCCGAGGCGGTCCCACCTAATTTTATTTCCTTGATCTCGTCCAAGAAATGCAGGAAGGTCATCTCTCAAACTTGAAATTTTGTCTTCTTCATGATTCACTCTCAAAGTGAGTGAGAGATCCCAACCACATCCAGGGCCTTCGCGACCGACCTCTCCACACAGCAAAAGCAAGTGGATAAGTTCATAGAAGAATACACAGATATCTTCTCTTCACCCACCAAGGTACCTTTGCACTATCAGGTCAAGCATCCCATCAATCTGACCCCTGATGCACCGATCCCTAATGGGCCAATTTATCACTGCTCTCTATTAGAGAATGAGGAGATCAAGCGGTAGATCCAATAATTTCTCCACAAGGGGCACATATGTCCCAGATCATCACCTTGTCGGAGCCCAATCATGTTGGTGCAGAAGAAAGATAGCACCTGGAAACTATGCATATTATCAGGCCCTAAATAAGATCACAGTTAGGAACCGGTGCCCAATTCCCCGAATTGACGACCTCTCTGATTAGCTCACGGGAGACAAATACTTTAGTAATATTGATCTAAAATCCGGCTACCACCAAGTCCCAATAGAACAAACATATGTATGGAAGACCGCCTTCAAGTCAAAATAAGGTCTTTTTGAATTATTGGTCATGCCCTTTGGTTTGAAAAATGCTCAAGAAACTTTCATGAGGATGATGGATGATATCCTGTGAACTTTCACCAATACTTTTGTGGTGGTGTATCTGGATGAAATCCTCATCTACAGCCAGTCTTGGGTGGAACACTTGCAACATATTCAACAGGTTCTACACATTATGTGGCAGCAAAAGATATATGCCAACTTGGAAACATTCTCCTTTAGCATGGACAGGGTCCATTACCTAGGTTACATCGTTGATCATCACGGTGTGCAGGTGGATCCATCCAAGATCCAGGTCATCCGTGACTGGCCAGCCCCAACCACAGTCACTGAGCTTCGGAGCTTCTTGGGCCTTGCCAATTTCTATTGCAATTTCATGTTGGGATTCTCCCATATTGCATGGGCCCTCAACCAAGTAACTAGGGGTGGTGGTAAGGAAAAATTTGCGTGGGGCCTGTCCCAACAAAAAGCATCTGATGATCCGAAGTAGCGCTTGTGCTTTGCCCCGGTACTTTCATTATCGGGCCTGCAACAGCCCTTTGAGATCGAGATATATGCTTCAGACTATGTTGTGTGCATCGTCCTCTCTCAGCACGGCCACCCAGTGGCCTATCATAGTGAGACACTGGCAGATGTTGTCTGTAAGTACCCTAATTATGACAAAGAAATGTACTCCATTGTGCAAGCCTACCGCCAATAGAGACATTACATTCTTGGGAAGGAGACAGTCATCCACATTGATTATAAACCACTGTAGTTCATGCAAACACAAGGCAAATTGTTGAATGACCTCCATTAGAAGTGGTCCACATACTTGTCACAGTTCCACCTCAACATCAACTGTAAAACAAGAAGTACCAACTGATTCATTGATTGCCTTAGTCGACCTCAAGTCACAGTACTCACCACAGTGCTAGACTCTTGTGACCACGAGACCTTTGAATGGCCCCACCTCTATGAGACAAACACTGACTTTGTCACCACCTACCAAATGTTGGGCGCAAACTCACTTGTCGCTAATTTCCATCTTCAGTATGGGATGTTGTGCCATATGGGACATCTCTGTGTTCCATCAAGCGAGGGAGAGAAGCTGATTTGGGAATCCCACTACAGTTGGGTGGCAGGACACTTCGTCATCGAAAAGACAGTGGCAGTGTTGCAGAAAAATTTCTACTAGCCAAAACTTCGACAGGATGTCAGCAAGTATATCAAGTCCTACACTGCCTACGCCATTGCCAAACCAACCACTAAGAAACGGGGCATGTACACCCCTCTACCTACTCCTGACAGGTAATAGGAATCCATCTCAATGGACTACATGTCGGGCCTTCCGTCCACCAAGAGGGGAAATGACTCTGTTTTTGTGGTTGTTGATCGCTTTCCCAAAATGTTGATTCTAGTCGCAAGCAAGAAGAGAATCACAGTAGAAGACACTACCAAGCTCTTATTTGAACGACTATGGGTACATTTTGGAATCCCACAAGCCATTGTCTCAGATCATGACATTCAGTTCCTTAGCACATTATGTTCAAGCTAGCAGAACAATTGACACTAGGGCCTGTACACCCCTCTACCTACTCCTGATGGGACATGGGAATCCATCTCAATGGACTACATGTCGAGCCTTCCATCCACCAAGAGGAGAAATGACCGTGTTTTGTGGTTTTTGATCGCTTTTCCAAAATGGTGATTTTTCCCACCTGCAAGAAGAGAATCACAACAAAATACACTGCCAATCTCTTCTTTGAATGAGTATGGGTACATTCTGGAATCCCATAAACCATTGTTTCAGATTGAGACATTCAGTTCCTCAGCACATTCTGGTCGAGCCTCTAGTCACTATTGGACACCAAGCTCACCAAATTCACTACCTTGCACCACTAGATAGATGGCCAAACTGAGGTTGTCAATCGGATGATCATGCATATCCTGCGCATGTACAATTCCAAGCACCCCTGCACATGGGATGAGATTCTTCCCTATGTCCAACATAGCTAC
The DNA here is from genome assembly GCA_010110895.2 of Picea sitchensis. NCBI lineage: Eukaryota > Viridiplantae > Streptophyta > Pinopsida > Pinales > Pinaceae > Picea > Picea sitchensis. The sequence continues at coordinate 49,006 of SNQJ01S0035302.1, forward strand.
AACGGATCCCTCCATAGCTCAACTGGTCACGGCCCCTTTCAGGTGGGGTTGGAATTCCAACCATTGGGTCCAATGGATGTTGCACTACCCCTTGCGACCACCTTGGCCAACTCGTCACCTGCTCCAACTGAATTTGGAAAAGCCACCTGGTTCATTGAGAAGATCCATCATATCCGCCAACAAGTTCACGATATTTTACAGAAGTCCAATGCCTAGTACAAGCAGCGCCATGATCAACACCAGATGCCACATAAGTTTTAGGTGGGAGACAAAGTTTGGTTGCACTTGTAGAATGAATGCCTTATATGGCCCCATCGAATGCTTCACCCACTCCATTATGGACCTTACACCATCACCAAGGATGTGGGTGACAATTCTTTTGAGCTCAAAATTCCCCCTTTCCTTGGCCTGCACCTAGTGTTCAATGTGACTCTCCTTCGGCCATATTTCCCACCATTATTGGATACCTCGGAGATAGGAGAACAATTGACACCAACATAGCTCAACCCTGATTGCATGCAATAGGAATCTAGTGATTATATTATAGACAAACAAGTCAAGGGCACTCGACAGCAAAGGATCCAGCTTTATTGAGTTGTCAAAGCAGGACAACTCCTGCACCAAGGCAAGTGGCTCACCCGGGGCCAAATTCAACAGAAATTTCCTCATCTCATGGGGGAACTCAACGTAATGGATACCATTGCTTCCTAATGGGGGAGGATTGATCCAGATGGATTTAGGTGGCCTCCCACCTATTCCAACTGGTTCATTTTGCCAGTTTTCCAGGTTGGCAGTTTTTTACTAGTTTTTGGGTCCCCGACTTCCAGGGTCGTTTTGAGGCCCTACACAGTGTTTTTAGGGCTCGCCACTGTTAGATTGTAGAGGAGGTCAGATTCTAATGGCAACATGTGCAGTCCTCGGATATACCTTTTGAACGGGCTATTGTGCGCCTAAAACGGAGATCGTATGCAAAAGTTACGACCCCGAGAAGTTGATGTACTACCTTACCCCAACGGGGCCCACATGAGTTTTGGTGCTTCATCTCCTAGGGTTAGGTTTCTGGATGTCTATGGTTTTGGAATTCTTAATTATTGTAAAAAAGGCTTGGAGAGCCTCATTGTAATCATCTTATTGCAAATGAGCGCAGTCGTCACATCTCTTCTCAGAGATAAGTCGCCATCATTCTAGCAATCTTGTTTTCCACTGCATTTTATAGTTTCAACATATTTCCTTATTGAATGGAATCCAGTTTTACTGTATCTCTGCTATTATGTGTTAAGCATAATAATAATCTGTATTCATTTTGTTCTGCTCATAAAATTTGGATCACTTCAACCTTATGAGAGGCAAGCGGAAATCATGATGTAACTAGAAGCAATTAAGACACTCTAGAAAGGTTCAAGTAATCTCAGATCATATCCTAGATGGATTGACTCCCCCATCATAAATGAAAGATATAATTAAAAATCATAAATGAATGAAATCATTAAAGCATGGTTTCTAATGAGTTGACGTTTTGCATGATGGGAAAATCCATGAGACTGATATCATAAAGTTTTCAAGAATGCTCCAAGTTGAGAGACTATAAATTTCACTTCCCTGAGCTTACATATGGCATTGAATATGGAGAAAATGAAATGAAAAAGAAGAGTGTGTAGGTTGTCTCTCTACTAGATAGGTTTTTCATCCAAAGAATTAGACACAGAATCTGAAAAACAAAACCAACAAATCATAAGCAAGAGAGATCAAATAAAAATAACCCATACAAGATTGTCCTTTTATGTTATGAATAAACTTGAACATTTTTTGGTGTTGTAGGTTCAAATTCATTAATTTCTAAAAATAGAATCCAACAAATTCATGAGTTATACTCGGGAAAAAATCACATCTTGAAAACTTGTTACCATGGCTAAGGTCAAAACAGATGTTGAAAAATCAAAACTTATAATCTTAGAAGTTGCATTGACATTTCCCACCAAGGTATTTACAGCCCACAAGAATTTGAATGATTTCACCATGATGAGGTAAGAAGACAGTACTCATCCATGATTAAAAACAGATTAGTCATGACTGTAACCAGAACGAGTGACTCAAAATCATCGATTCGGAAAAAAAAATCCAAGAAAAGACTAGGTATGAAATCCCCATGATTGATAGGACTAGGATTAAACCCTCAGTCATCCATTGGATTAATAAATAAAGTGATTGATCCCAGGTAATTTCCTAAAATAGATTCTAGCAAGAAGATTCGGAGAATAGTGTTGTCTCAAATCATCAAAACATGTTTCCAGACAACATGAAAGAATGTCTCTTTCCATTGTATATAAGAATAATTTTGGATTGAGAAAGCTGCAAGATCAAAGGAAAACTCATCCTTGAAAGACTGACTAAATAGAGCATAAGATATGCACAACCAAAGTCCAAAAATTAAAACTATGGGTGTTGAAAGAAAATAACTCAAAAGAAAAATCAGTCAATCTCATTATGCTAAGAAAAGTCTATGTAGAAAATCGTGTTGGTTGAAAGTAGTCAAAGAAAACAGTCCATGGGTAAACAAACATTTGGATAACTCCCAACCCAAAAATAATCATTCAAATAAATTACAAGGAATTGGAGTAGCTTAAATTTCAGATGGGCGGAAATTAACACTCAAAATTTAAATTCATTGTGTATTGGACAACAAGATCATGACTCTAAAGAAATTCAATAAAGCAAAATCTTGAAATTAGAATCATGTAGATATAAAGATGGAATAAATATGAGTGATCATGTTCACCACAAGAGGGACTCGATAACATTCTTTATTTAAAATATCCCACTTGTAAGATGGCAAAATGCTTGAAAAAATATTTGACATGGTGAACATGCATAGAATCAGTGATCTGAAAATTACCCCAGCACATAGGAAGTTTTGAGAATGAAAAAAAAAAAAAAAAAANTTAAAAGAAAATTTGTATGTAAAGATCCATTCAAGGGAAAAAAAATTAGCATGCAAGTCTTCTATTTCTTTCCACCTCTGTTGACAAATCCATTTACTATTTGATCTGGATTTATGAGTGGCTCAAAATGAAACCACAGATTTATAATATTAACACAGAGACATAGTGAACAATAACAGAGATACAGTAAAACTTGACTTCTATTAAATAAGAAATATGTTGAAAACTGTAAAATACAGACTGAAAACAAGCTTGCTAGAATGGTGGCAGCTTATCTCCGAGAAGAGATGTGACGGCTATGCTCATTTTCCATAAGATGAGTACAATAAGGCTCTGAAAGCCTTTTTACAATAAACACGAATACCAAAACCCTAGACATACAAAAACCTAACCCTAGGAGATGAAGCACCAAAAGTCATGTGGGCCTCATTGGGGTAAGTTAGTACATCAACTTCCCAGGGTCGTAACATTTGCATACGATCTTTGTTTAGGGAGAACAATAGCTTGTTGGAAAGGTATTGGAGAGGAGATTCATTTAGGGGGCTCAATTAGAGCCTTCAACTATCATTGAGGTTCTCAATCATGAAAAAACATTGTTTAGGCCCTCAAAATGGCCTCGAAAGTTTGGGACCGGAAAAGTTGCTAAAAAAAGTAAATTGCCAAAAAATTGTTTTGAGCCAGTTGGAGAAGGTGGATGGACATCGAGATCCTTTTGGATCAATCCTCCCCCGTTAGGAAGCAATGGTCTCCATTGTGTTGATTTCCCCCATTGGATGAGGAAATTTCTGTTGAATTTGGCCTTGGGTGATCCACTTGCCTTGGTGCAGAAGTTGCCCTGCTTTCACAACTCGATAAAGTTGGATCCTCTGTTGGCGAGTGCTCTTGAATTTTGTGTCCACGATCTAATTAGTGGATGCTTGTTCCATGCAGTCAGGGTTGAGCTCTGTTGGTGTCAAATGTTATGTTATCTCCTAGGTGTTCAATAATGGTGGAAAATAAGGTTGAAGGAGGTCCACATTGAACATTGGGTGCAAGACAAGGAAGGGGGGAAGGTTGAGCTCAAAATAATTGTCACCCACAACCTTGGTGATGGTGTAAGGTCCATAATGGAGTGCACGAAGCTTCCAATGAGGCCATGTAAGGATTTTTTTCTGCAAGTGCAACCAAACTTTATCTCCCACCTGAAACTGGTGTGGCACCCGGTGTTGATCATGGTGTTACTTGTACTTGGCATTGGACTTTTGTAAAATATCCTGAACCTATTGGCGAAAGTGTTGGATCCACTTAATGAACTAGGTGTCTTTTTCAGCTTCAATTAGAGCATGTGACAAATCTTCCTGGGTGGCCACAAGGGGTAGTGCAACATCCATGGGACCAAATGGTTGAAATCCCAACCCCACCTGAAAGGGGTTGTGGTCAGTTGAGTTATGTATGGATCTATTGTAGTTGTGTTGAACATAGGGAATACTCTCATCCCAGGTGCGGGGGTGCTAGGAATTGTACATGCACAGGATGTGCACGATCATCTTGTTGACAACCTTAGTTTGGTCATCTGTCTGAGGGTGGAAGGCAGTGGACTTGGTGAGCTTCATGTCCAGTAGTGACCAGAGGCTTGACCAGAATGTGCTAAGGAATTGGTTGTCCCGATCTAATATAATGGTTTGTGGGATCCCAAAGTGTACCCACACTCGTTCAAAGAAGAGCTTGGCAGTGGCCTCCGTTATGATGCTCTTCCTGCAGGCGGCCATAATCGTCATCTTGGAAAAGCGATCAACAACCACAAAAACACAGTCATTTCCCCGCTTGGTGGACAAAAGGCTCGACATGTAGACCATTGATATGGATTCCCAAGTCATGTCAGGAGTGGGCATAGGAGTGCACATGCCTTGTCTCTTAGTGGTCGGTTTGGCAATAGTGCAGTTCGTGCAGGACCGGATATACTTGATGACATCATGTCAAAGTTTCAACGAGTAGAAATGTCGTTGCATCACTGCCACTATCTTTTCCACGTTGAAGTGTCTGGCCACCTGACTGTATTATTTTCTGACTGTAGGTGTTGGTGAATTCAGGATATGTCTCATAGAGGTGGGGACATCTGGAGGTCTCGTGGTCGCAAGAGTCTAACATTGTGGTGAGTGTCGCGACTAGAGGTCAACTGAGCCAATCAACGACTCGGTTGGTACTTCCTATTTTATACTTGATGTTGAGGTAGAATTGTTGCAAATATGTAGACCATTTTTTATGGCGATCATTTTATAATCATCCTTGTGTCTGCATGAACTGCAGCGGATTTAATCAGTGTGGATCATTGTCTCTTTTGTTAAGCCCTAATATTGGCTCATTACCCCTTAATTGGGGCATATTATATTAGTAATGTTATTTTATTTATGTCGGCTTTAGGCCATTAGTTGTAATTATACCTCCTAGTCTCCTATATA
>SNQJ01S0035302.1:55442-68715 GCA_010110895.2 Picea sitchensis
AGTCTCCTATATATACCAAGGAGACATTTTCATTTTGAATCATCTTGTACTTGAACATTTAATTGGGGTAAAAGGAGGTTTCCCCCTCGAAGAGGCTTATTATCTGAAATTATCTCTTTTTCAAGGCGTTGAGTACTTTTTCTGAGGTTTTTCTATGCTATATTGATATTTGGTTCTTAACATCCTTCCCAAGAATGTAATGCCTCCACTCGCGGAAAGCTTGCACAATGGATTACATTTCTTTGTCATAATTAGGGTACTTACGGACAACATCTGATAGTGTCTCACTATGATAAACCATGGGGTGGTCATGTTTAGTGAGGACTACACCCACAGCATATTCTGAAGCATTTGTCTCGATCTCAAAGGGCTTATGCAAGTCAGGTAATGAAAGCACTAGGGTTGAGCACAAACGTTGCTTCAGATCATCAAATATTTTATGTTGGGATAGGCCCCACACGATTTTTTCCTTACCACCACCCCTAGTTGTTTGGATTTAGGCCCATGCAATTTGGGGGAATCCCAACATGAACCTCCGATAGAAATTGGCAAGGCCTAATAAGCTCTTAATCTCAATGAGCATGGTGGGGGTTGGCCAGTCATAGATGACTTGGATCTTGGTTGGATCAACATGCACATCATCCGCATCAACAATGTAGCCTAGGTATTGGACCATTTCCATGTCGGAGGAGCATTTTTCCAAATTTGCATATAGCTTGTGCTACCACAGAGTGTGCAGAACCTATTGAATATGTTGCAAGTGTTATGCCCAAGTCTTGTTGTAGATGAGGTTGTCATCCAGATACACCACCACAAAAGAATTAGTGAAAGGTTGCAAGATATCGTCCATCATCCTCATGAATTTGTTGGGGTGTTTGTCAAACTAAATGACATGACAAGCCATTCAAAATACCTTATTTTGAAATGAAGGAAGTTTTCCATACATTTGTCTATTATATTGGGACCTGATGGTAGCCAGACTTCATATCAATGTTACTGAAGTATTTGGCCCCCTTGATTTGATCAAGGAGATCGTCGATTCATGGAATCAGGTACCGATTCCTGACTGTGATTTTATTTAGATCCCGATAATCAATGCAGAGTCGCGAGGTCCTATCTTTCTTCTACACCAGCACAATTGGGATTCCACAAGGTGATGAGATAGGTCATATGTTTCCCTTGTGGAGAAATTATTGGATTGACATTTGATCTCCTCATTTTCTAGCAAAGAGCAGTGATAGATCGACCCATGAGGTAGTGGTGCATCGGGGGTCATATCGATGGGATGCTTGACTTGACAGTGTAGAGGTACCCCAGAAGGTGATGAGAAGATGTCTTTGTATTCTTCCACGACCTTATCCACTTGATTTTGTTGCGTGGAGAGGTCGGTCGTGGAGGCCATGGTTGTGGTTGAAATCTTTCGCTCACTTTGAGAGTGAATCACAAAGAAGACAAACTTTCAGGAATGAGAAATGACCTTCCTACATTTCTTGGTAGAGATCAAGGAAATAACACTAGGTGGGACTACCTTGGGTATCCTATACAATTTCTTGTTCAAAGTAATAATAAAACTGCGAGGCCTAGAATCATATACAGTATTATTTTCCCATAAATAAGGTTGGCCCAAAAGAACATCACAAACTTCAAGGGGTGCAACATCACACAATACCTCATCTTTGAATGGCTTGATGTCATACAACAGGCGGCACTATTAGCTGAAACAAAGATCACTTCCTTGACGGAGCCATCCGATGGTGTAGGGTTGCAGGTGTGTCATTGTCGATAGGACTAGCTGCTTGAAGACCTCTGCTGAGATGAGGTTCTTCTGGCTACCACTATCAATGATGAAGTGCAACGGAGTTCCTTTCACCCACATCTGTGAATGAAAGAAGCGCTCGCCTTCCTCTGGCTCATCAGGTTCACCGGGTTGGATCTTGGTGGTAGCAACAGTGGCAATGGGTTCCGCGTCAATGATTTTTCTCCCCTTTTATGGTTTTGAATTACAGTCGAAACCCACATCTGATTAAAATGCTTTTACCTCCACCACAAATGACTGCTTTGAGTGGCAATCAGCAGTGTTATGACTGGGGCTCTTATGGAAGTTGCACCACTTCCCGATATCTTTCTTCGTCTTCACATTGTCCTTATTTTCTTGTGACTTGGACTAGTTGTCCTGAGGTTTCCCATCTTTTCTCTGTCCTTTTTTATGTGGGTTGGGGCTTCCCTTTCCCTGCTTCTATTGTGAGGGGTTCCCAGACCCAACCTGTCACGCCTTTTGTTTAAGCTTCTGCTCGATTTTGACGACATATCGATAGGCCGCNTGAGATGTCCAAAAACTCCATTTTTGTCTGGATGTATCTATGCATACCATCATGGTACTTGAGCACCAGATGTCACTCAGAATATTTGATACCCAGCTTGGTGCACAAGGTATGGAATACATTGGTGAACTCTGACATTGTTTGGTCTCTTTTCTGTCGGAGTGTGGTCCATCTTGTATACAAGTCATCATAACTTCCAACAGGGTAGTATTGTTTCTTAATAGCATCCCTGAAGGAACCTAAAGTGGGTGCAACTGCAAATAATGTGGATCCCTCTATTTCCTTTTGCTCATATAAATTCTCCCACCAATCCTTGACATGGGGGATGGCCTTGAGGAGTGCAAATGTAATATTTTCTCTATTGGAAAAGTTGTGGATAGAAAAATACCCTTCTAGAAGGTTTAACCATTTATTTACGACATCCACATCTATTTGACCTTCAAATATAGGAATATCAAAATTGATATGTACCTTGAATGGGGCGGCACCTCCACTTGAGATGGATGCGTCGCTTGTCGGCAGTCGTCGAAGGATTTGTGCAAAGTTGTCAATCATCTTGTTCCTATGTCGCTTAAGAGCTTCCTCGAGCAATATTTTAGGATATCTTGTTCTATCATCTTTATTTTCACCTGCCATGGATGATTTCTTGGGCGTTTGAGATCATTTTTCCTCAAGAGAAACCAGCTCGAGACCCAACTCTCTATACCATGACCGCGTCGGGAACATGCATTAAAAAATGACAAGGACCGGACCACTATGATACCATTGATCCATATTTATGAGTAGAATGAAATGAAACCATAGATTTATCATATTAACATAGAGACATGGTGAGCAATAACATAGATACAGTAAAACTTGACTTCTATTAAATAAGAAATATCCTGAAAACTGTAAAATGCAGACTGAAAACAAGCTTGCTAGAATGGTGGAAGGTTATCTATGAGAAGAGATGTGACGGCTATGCTCATTCACCAGAATATCAGTACAATGAGACTTTGAAGGCCTTTTTACAATAAAAATGAATGCCAAAACCCTAGACATCCAAAAACCTAACCCTAGGAGATGAAGCGCCAAAAGTCATGTTGGCCCCGTTGGGGTAAGTTAGTACATCAATTTCGCAGGGTCGTAACTTTTGCATATGATCTATGTTTAGGGCACGCAATAGACTGTTGGAAAGGCATTGACGAGGAGCTTCATTCAGGGGCCTCAATCAAATCCTTTGCGTATCTTTGAGGTGCCCGATCGTGAAAAAACGTCGTTTAGGCCCTCAAAATGGCCCCGAAAGTTTGGGACCCAAAAAACTACTAAAAATAGTAAATTGCCAAAAAGTTGTTTTGAGCCATTTGGAGAAGGTGGATGGTCAATGCAATCCTCCTGAATCATTGTTCAACCAATTGTAATAAAAAAGAAAATACAAATAGAAAAATAATTAAAAATAAATAAATTATGTGCAAAGAAAAGACACTAACCTATTCTATCCTACTCATATCCTACACTACACTAGCTTAAAAATGAACTAAGTGAAGTCATAATGCCAATGTATCCATCCATGTAATTCCAAGCCTGCAAACACATGTTCATCATAAAATATTAGTAGCAGAACTTGGAGAAAAAATAGAGTAAAAGTAGGAAAAATTAAAGCATGAGAAACTCTATCTACCATATTGAATATGTGATAGTGATAATTCATGGGAAATTTATCCGAGTAAGACCCCTCCAACCATTCTTCAATTCTATCATAAAATATGGCATGACTATCATAGAATTGGTGGAGGGATTTTACGGGAAAGTAGCATACCAAATGAGAGCCATGTATAGAATCTATGTGAAGAATACTTTGTGAGAGAATCTTTGTGTTGATATACTTGTTAATTATTGAAGACAAGCCAAGACAATGAGGGCCTGACATAACCATCGGTCTAGACTAAAGTGCCTCATTATCTTGGTAAGCCTCCCTAGGCTTATACTTCAAGCAACCATCAACTTGAGATACATTAATGGAATCAAATGATATATGGACTAGCACCCACCATGGTATAAGGTATATCTTCAAGATAATGGTGGAATCCACTAACATCAACAATCTCAACTAAAGGGTTACTTGAACAAGAATACCTTTATCAATCAAAAATGAAGAAGAAACAGAAGAGGACATGGTATGATAAACATCTACTACAACATTTCCTTCATCCCATGAAAAAGGTTGATAAAGCATAAAATTACTGAGTCCATGGGAAGAGGCCTTATCCTATCTATCTTCCATATGCAGATTATTGTCATCAAGTACTTCAAAATGGGTCGCCTCTTTAGAGTTTATTTGAATAGGATAATGGGTGGCTTCCTACAATCTTAAACCATTAAAGAGATTAGGATACAAAAAATAATAAGTAGAATAATTAAGAGAATGAAAAGTCTCTCTTGAACAAAAAAAAAATCAAAAGGTGTTTCTTTGAATGGTAGTTCTTCCTCCTTAAACGCATTGGTGACTCATTGTGAATCGGTAGGCTCCACACTAGGAATGGTTTCACAATCAACACCTACTCTCCCATCATTGTTTTCCTCTTGGAGGCAAAAAGAAAATTGTTGTGCTAAAAGAGTTATTTCTTGTATGTTAATTTATTCTCCTCGAGTGAAATGATTAGCGTGGTTTTTTTGCTCCTACACAATATGATATTCTGAAATATATTTGAAAACATACTTGTGGTTATAAGAGAGGATAAAATCAAAATATTCCTTAGAACAAGAAGGTTCAATAACTAATCTATCAGCAATAGGAAAACATTCTCGATCTATCTCAGTTAAACTAAGAGAATTTAAAACAACAAAACAACTCAAATAAACAAAAATTAATTCCACTTTAGCCATGTGTGAAGAAGGATCCATGTCATGAGTTCCCATATTTTCTTCATTAATAGACTGATCATCATTCATGTATTGCTCCATAGCTTCCACCTTTATTTCTTGTGATGGAAAAGATGAGATAGGATAATGAGAACCTAGCATAACCATCGGTATGACCCGAAGTGTCCCATTATCAGCAGAAAAACCATCCTCTTGGTCATCTACAGAAAAAATTTGAACTCGAATTTACTACACAAGAGGTCTTTTTTTCATCACAAGGAAAGAAAGGGGGAGTTGAATGGTGGGAGGATACATATGTTCCTTCCGAAAAATAATTCTCTCTCTGGTTTATATTCCTTATAGTAAAGAAAGATCTAGACATGATAACTCCAACTTAATCATTAGCATTTTCAACATTTTCATGTAAATCCCAATCAACATGTAAAGTAGCATTCAGACATGATTTAGATTCTTCCTCCTCTAGCTGGTATGTGTCATTAGTAAGAGAAATTAAAAGGAGAATCAAATCATTGACAAAGGGCCTAACATCCAAAGTAAATATATAGCAAATATGCATAATTCTAATAAGAAAATCTTCAAGAGATTCATCTTCGTTCTTTCTAAGCTCTTATATTTCTGCACACAATTCATCATAATTATAATTTTCATAAGCATGTCAAAATTCACGCATTCACTACTCTCATGTGTGAATAGAGGTAGCTGACAAAGACTCACAACAACTCCTGACCTAGCCTTCGAAAGTGAGAGAGAACAACCTACAAATGACACTGTCATTAGTAATATTTAGAGGGAAAAAAAATTCATAATTGAAAAGCATGTTCATATCGAGTTGTCTCTCCCTCTCCATCAAATTTAATTTGCGACAAGAAATGAAAAATCTTTCTAGGATTTTTAAGAGGTACAGTGTTGGAATATTGTTTAATACTGAGAGGGGGGGTGAATCAGTATTATCCTTTTTCAACAATTTAAAACCACTTAAATATTAATTTTATCAAATAAAAACAAAAGATCAACAAAAAGATACAATGTGCAGAATTTAATGTGAAAAACCCAACTTGGAAATAATCACAACTGTTCTTTTTATTTATAATAAGGATTACCTTTAATTCATGATCTCCAAATCAAAAAGGAAACACCAATTCCATGTTTTACCAGCACCGACTAGGAGGTTGCGACCCCCTAGATTTTACCAGCACATACTGGAAGGAAGCATCGACTCCCTAGTTTCTCCAGCTACAACTGAAACGATGTTGCAACACCTTGGTTTACCAGCTTCAAATGGAAGGAGACTACAACCTCCTTTGCAGACTCCAACCTGCCCTAGCACCACCCAACGTCCCTTATTACGATAAGTACTTCAATCTTCGTATCTTCAAAATATTTCTTTGGATTTTGTTGCATATCTTCATTTACTTTTTTGACCTCTGACACTATTTTGATCTTCGCCAATATATAATTATCGCTCCCAAATGATGTTTTGTTTTCATACCTCAAATGATATCCATATGTATATTATATTTCACCCACATCTTCCTTTTTTCTCATAACCCTCGTCATTATTTATACTTTTCCATAAGATTTATATGAAAAGTCATATTCTTTTTGAAAAATCATGACCTTTTTAAATAATAATTGATTTTGCCCCATTTTAAATTTTTAATTCAATTTTTACCTTACCATGGGTAAATACCACCATGGTTTGCAAATAACATCTACATTTTCACTTTTCCTTTTTTTTCCTTTTTCTTTAATCCAATTTTTCTTTTACCTTTTTCTTTATTCCACTTAACTTTTCCACTTTTATATTTATTAAAGCGATACCAAACTCATATTTATAGTTAATCACTTACTAACATTTGACTTATATTTGATCACTTTACTAACCTTTGACATCAAAGACAATATATTCAACAATTGACAGCGTGAGTGGATTTAACCATTGGTGGTTGCTGGAAATTGTTTGGGTTTGAAGATTCGTCCAACTTCGGCCTGGAAAGAATGATGACCAAAACTTGCTACGAAATATCAAATAGTGTGTTGATTTGATAGACTCAAGGGTTCTCGGTGTTGCATCAACAAATGTCCCTTTGACTACACTTTGAAATGACAGTACAAAAGAAATTATTCAAGAGGGTGACTCACTAGTATTCGTTATGTTCATTGCGGTCTTGTCTCAACAGAATATACAGTCACCGAGACAACTTGACATTTATGCACAATGTAATCCACAGATATCTCTTTGGGTTCAATGTGACTAGCATACAAGACTTTGTCCTCCATAACCTCGGTTAATGTCTCATGGGGTTTTACATTTCCATCATAGATGAGTTGCATCTGCCTGTCCCTTGTAGTTATTTCTATGCATCGCTCCAAGCAATTGAAGCAGATATACTCCATCCAAAATGACACCATGGAATATAGATTTTATCGGTATAACGAATTTGACCTTTCTACATTCGTGAAGTGCGCCTTTGTAAATAAACCATGATATGGTCCTCCTACTATCCGACGCATGGGATACTTATATTATAAGGCATGATCCTCCTTCTATCTGACTTCTTCTTCTTCTTCTTCATAATAATCAATTGTTTTTCGCTTCAAAATCTGTAGTGGGCCCTCCCGATGATCATATCCAGGTGTATGATAAGAGTAATGTGACTCTAATTTTGTCACCAATCGATGAATGACTGCCAATATCTTCATAAGTCAACATCCTTGCATAAATCCGTCACACAATTTCCTTTCCCCAAATCTTGATCGTTGATTTTTCTGGTAATTTCCTGGTGCCAATGATACATGTGAATTATGTATGTATGTAGCAATGATTATGCAGTTATAAAACAATTGTAATGGATTATTCTTTTTGAGCTCTATTTTTCCTTCATAGTGAATACCAAATTCTGAATTTTTTTCAACAGGTGATCCCATGTATTGTGTTCATGTAACTCAACAATCCCCTGTATTTATGTATTGTGTTCCTATAACTCATCGATCCCTTGTATTTCGGTACTATGTTCCTGTAACTCAGTATTCCTATAGCTTTTACTGTAGTGTTGAAAAGTCAACAAGAAATGTGTGTCTAATTTATTTTTCCCTTAAATAAATTGGACAATAAATATTAATCAATTATCTCATAATTACTTGAAAATAGTTAACTGAAATGGAAAATCAGTTAGCTATAGGAAATTCGAGTTCAAAGGTTGACTGGTGGGACATGGAAGTTGAATTAGTTGTAACTAAGTGACTTGAAGTTGTAACAGAGTTATAAGTGTAATTATGTGAGTTGTAAAGTAGTTTAACTCAGTTAAGTGAGTTAAGCTCAATTGTACTAGCTGTAACTGAACTTACACTAGTGAGAGTTCAGTGAATTAATTATTAATTAATTCACAATCAGTGATCTCACATGCAACTGAATATTTACCACTGTTGACTACATGCATGTCAGATCCAGTGGAGACCCAGTTGAGATAACAGGTGAAAGGGACAGTTTGGCTATCAGTTGTGATTTGAGTGAAGTGCACTCATGCAATCACACACATAGTGGATGTGCCCATGAGAAATGCGCAGCCTAGGAAAGAGTAATTCGAATCATTTGCAAGTTTTCCACTGCAGGGATTGCGCAGAGGAGGCAGTCTATCTGGAGGCAGACAATTGGCACATGTATTTGTTGATTTTTGCATGACAGTGTGAGACGATTGTATTGTACTGAGAGCTCTTGGATTAGAGTTTTGTATGATATTGTTTCATGATCCATGATATACATAATATGATAGTGGGGTTTTTAGATTTATGCTTTCCCGGTAAAACATCTAATTTATGTGTGATTGATCTTTCTTCTTGATATTGCAATTGGTGATCATGTTTTAAATTCCACAAGAATATTAGTAGAAGCGATTATGTATTTAACAGTGGCATATAATTGTTAGATCAAGATAATCCAGCAATACATAATTTGTATTGAAATTTCTACATGGTATCAGAGTGCAGAAGATTGCAGAAGCTGAGTTTGTGACTGGATAGAATTCGAATTTGCAGAAAGACTTTCTTGGTGCTACAGTTGATTCAAGATCGAAATGGATTTCAATGGCTCGAGGTTAGAGTATGCACTCAAGGGTATATCGAACTACATTTCTTTGAAGGACAGGATGTAGGTAGTACTCGAAGACAATGGCTTGAAGGAATTCATTAAAAAATATGTTCCTAAGCCAGATGTTGCAGATGCTGCAAATCTTGATGCATGGAAAAAGAAAGTGGCAAAGGCGAGGAGGATTTTGTTGGAGGGAGTACGAGACAACATTGTCTCAAGCCTCCATGGGAAAGCCACACCACATACAATGTGGAAGGTTTTGATGGATCTATTCCAAAACAGCAGCGACCATAGGAAATTGGTGCTTAAAGATAAACTCAAGAAGATCAAGATGGAGAAGGGTGACTCCATTCCAAAATATCTCACGAAGTTTGTCCAATGTCGGGATGAGTTGGGGAGTGTGGGAATAACAGTCACTAATGATGATTTGGTGAGATTGGCTCTCCTAGGAATTCCCAAGAGTTGGCACAGTTATCAAGACTCTGTCAATGCAAGGGAAAAATTGTCAGATTAGGAACGACTATGGTCGGATCTAGTGCAGGAGGAGTTCAGGTGGAACACCAGAGATGGCTCTTCATCAAAGCATGATGATGAAGAGGATTGTGCTTTGGCTTCCAAGGAAAGGAAAGGGAAGGGGAATAAATTCCATTCAAAATCCGATTCTAAAGGCAAGAAGCTAGATTTTTCCAAAGTGAAGTGTTTTCACTGTCACGAACATGGGCATCTCGCTACTAACTGTCCACAGAAGAAGAAGAATAAGAAGGTTGTTGGAGTTGAAACTGGTGAGGCCCTTGCCTCACAATTTGAACTTGACTTCTCCTTGATCACATGCATGGCTTCAAGTACATTGGGATCGGTGTGGTATTTGGATAGTGGCGCTTCCTTCTAGATGACGGGAGATAAGGAGTTTTTCAGTGACTTGGAGGAGAGAGATCTCAAAATGCATATAGAGATGGGCGACGATGGATGATACAGTGCGACTAGCATTGGTACCATTACCTTTCAGAGGGATTCAAGTAAACCATTTCAATTGAAAATTATTATGCATGTTCTAGGTCTGAAGAAAAACATGGTCTCAGTCACAATGTTGGAGGACAGAGGCTATGACGTTGTTTTCAGTGGTGGAAAAGCTTTTATGTGACATAAAACAACGGGTCAAGTCAAGAGGATAGGGATTCAATTTAAGAATATCTACATGCTGGAGGTAGATGGTTGTTCTACCATGATGGGCAAGGCAGAAAAAGTGGTGAGTCGGGATGAGTTCGAATTATGGCACAGGCGATTGGGCCATCTTCATCATGGAGCCTTGAAGATCATGTAGCAAATATCTACTAGACTTCCAATGGGAACACTTGCTTCGTTAGATCAGTGCAAGGGTTGCACCATGGGGAAGTATGTAAATTCCACCTTTCATGAAAAGGAGAATCATGCTTTAGTGATCCTGGAGAGAGTTCACATAGACGTGTGTGGACCACTCTCGATTGCTTCAACAGAAAAACATAAGTATTATGTTATTTTTGTTGATGAATTTTCTGGTAAATGTTGGATCTTCTTCATGCAGAAGAAGGATCAAACATTCTCAAAGTTCTGTGAGTTTAAAGCATTGGTGGAGAAAGATTCAGGGAAGCAAGTGAAGGCTCTGAGGAGCGATAATGGTGGAGAATACATCTCTAACGAATTCAAAGACTTCTGCAGCAAAGAAGGAATTCGAAGAGAACTCATAGTGCCCCATAACCCACAACAAAATTGGGTCATGGAGAGGAAGAACAGAACAATCGTGGGTGCATCACGAGCGATGTTACATGATCAGGGCCTACCAATGCATTTGTGGGTGGAAGCATGCAACACTGCGGTTTATGTGCAAAATCGTTGTCCTCGTAGAGTACTTGGCATGAGTACACCTGAAGAAGCTTTCACTGGTAAGAAACTTGATGTTTCTCATTTTAAGATTTTTGGCTCATCTGTTTATGTGCATGTGACCAAGAACGCCAGGAAGAAGCTCGAGCCGACTGCTGAAGTTGGGATATTTGTGGGGTACACAAAAACACCCCATAATTATCGTGTGTATTTGCCTAATAGTAAGATGACTGTTATGTGATAGGATATAAAATTCAATGAGGGGAAAGCCATGCGGTTGTCGCTTGAGAGGGAGCTAGACTTGCATGCAGAGGAGGAACTGTTGGTTCCCAAAGATGAGTCTCAAGATGTGGATCAGCCACATGAGGAGGTTTATGGAGTGGAGGAAGCCACTCATGCAGAGCCATCCATCAAAAATGGCAGAAAGCGCACCACAGAAGCTGATAGATTGAGACTAGATGTTGCACAGAATGTAGGAGCCCCTACTTCACAACGCAGACAGAGACAATCTCATGATCAATTTACTGGATACATGGCTCTCATGATAAAATGTATTGTGACTGAGCCATCTTCCTTTCAGGAAGCAGTGCAGGATCCCACAAGGGTAGATGCAATGGTAGAGGAATATCACTCCATTGTAAAAAATAGTGCATGGGAAATTGTCCCAAGACCGGTCGACAAATCAGTGGTAGGTTCGAGATGGATCTCCAAGGTAAAGCAAGTTGTCGATGGGAGTGTGGAGAAATACAAGGCCAGGCTTGTCACTCGGATCTTCTCACAGATCGAGGGGATAGATTATGATGAGACCTTTTCACCTGTCGCAAGGTACTCTTCCATAAGATCCATCTTTGCACTCTCAGCACAGATGGACTAGCACATTCATCATATGGATGTAAAAACTGTGTTTCTCAATGGGATCATTGAGGAATAAGTGTACATTGAGAAGCCAGAAGGTTTTGAGACCTTTGACTGGGATTCACATGTGTGTAGACTCAAGAAAGTGTTGTATGGGCTAAAGCAAGCACCTCGTGCTTGGTACACTTGGATAGACAGCTATTTCACCAGACTGGGCTTCACCAAAAGTGAAGCGGATGAAAACCTATACCAAATTGTGGTGGAGGGTAAGATTTTAATCATTATTCTTTATGTTGATGATTTAATACTGACTGGTGATGAGCAGTTGATACACTCATGCAAGGAGGACCTTGCAAAGGAGTTCAAGATGAAGGATTTGGGCCTCCTTCATTATTTCCTTAGATTGGAAATATGGCAGCAATATCGTGAACTGTTTGTGTCTTAAGGAAAGTATGCAAGGGAGATACTAGGTAAGTTTCACATGGAGGGTTGCAAACCCATGGATACTCCTCTTCCAAGAAACTAGAGGAAAGAGGATGCTACTTCTAGAGAGGTAGTGGATTCTACTGTCTATCGACAGTTAGTGGGTTCGCTAATGTATTTAGTGAACACGAGACCGAACATTTGTTATGCGATTAACCAGCTGAGTCAAGAAATGGTTAAGCCTACCAAGCTCTTTTGGAAGGCGGGAAAGAATGTCCTGATATACCTAAGGGGCACATCTAAGTATGGCTCATGGTACAGACAGACGGATGAGGTGAAATTGCATGGCTTCACGGATGCAGATTCGGCAGGCAACCCAACGGACAGAAAGAGCACATCAGGGGGGATCTCTAGCATCAAATCTATAGTTGTTTCTTGGTACAGCAAGAAGCAAAGATCTGTGGCACTCAGTTCAGCGAAGCGGAATACATGGCAGTGATTCAAGCTGCATGTGAGGCTATCTAGATGAGAAAGATCTAGGTTGGTTTGTTTGGTTCTCATTTAGATCCAACAGTGATTCATTGTGATAATCAGAGTTGCATTAAAATCTTCATTAATCATGTTTTTCATGGTAGATCTAAGCATATCCAGTATCATCATCTCAAAGATTGTGTGCAGTGGAAGATCATGTTGCTTCAGTACATTCCTACGGAAGATCGGGATGCAGACATTTTGACGAAGGCGCTCACCAGGAGAAAATTCGAATACCATAGAGATAGGATTGGGGTGAAGGATAATCCCTTTCTTGTTGAGAGGGAGTGTTGAAAAGTCAACAAGAAATGTGTGTCTAATTTATTTTTCCCTT
>SNQJ01S0035304.1:0-26356 GCA_010110895.2 Picea sitchensis
GCATTAAAGTTTTTGTTTTTATCCTCGAGGAGGGTGAGGTTCAAATTCAGATGAATTCTACTATGTTACTAAGTACTATTGTAGCTAAAGATAAACCACACTCCATCATTAAAATAATTTATCCCAGGTGAGATTCAAATTCAGATGAATTCTATTATGTTATTAAGTACTATTGTAGCTAAAGATAAACCACACTCCATCATTAAAATAATATATCCTAAAAAAACTTCTTAACAAAATATTACAATATTGTCTTTTATATGTGTAACACTCTGTGGTAAGCCACACTCCTTTATTAAAATAATATATCCTACAAAACATTTCTTTAACAAAATATTACAATATTGTAACTATATAGTTTCATCATTTGGCCATTCAATACCATGAATAATTTAAATTGCAGATTATTTGAATCAGTGGCATTCTTGACTGAGTTTCACCATCACATCCTCTAGCGAATTTCTCTAAACAAAATCCTTTAGAAAACGGTGCAATGGTAATTGGGAGGTAATACCTATTCTTACAACATCATAGACACCACACTGAGGAGCTCAAACAAATTCAAACATGCATTTAATAATAGTAAAAAATAAAAAACAATGGATTTATTTTGTATTAATTATCCTTGGAATGGAATAATTCAAGCATGCATTTAATAATAGTAAAAAATAAAACACAATGGGTTTATTCTGTATTAATTATCCTTGGAATGGAATTTAAGGCAATTGTTGTTGTTATCACCATAACAATTTTTGTGTGAAATATAGTTTCAAGGACTTAGCGAGGCGCTAAACTAATGTGGAGGCATGAAAAACTAGAGGACATTGCTAAGATTAGTGGGAGGAGGCTAAATCTAGCAGAAATGCGGAGTTGATGAGACCCGATGGGTCACATATCGTGGGCGCTAAAGATCAATGGTCGTGGATCATTTCGGGGGGGAGAACTTGTGCGAAGGATAATTCCAAAAAGCAGGCCGAAAATAAAACTATGGTTTTGTCTCGGGACCACGTGGAACCATTGGGTGCATTTCGGGGTGATAAGTAGGTTGTTCCAAACTTTTTCCCCTCACCCCCAAAATTGGAAAGTATATAAAGGGGGCATGCATCATTATTTTATTATTTTTCAAATACTAGAGCATTGGAAGTTAGTGCAACCGCTCCATTCGAAATGAAGCTAAACAGTGTGCCAATATCACTCCTCTTCCACTCATTTATAGGTATTTTTCATCGTCACCATGGACCCTATCATTATGTCAGTACAAGAGAAAGATCTTGTGTCAAACAAATAAGCCCTAATTGATAGACATTCAGATGTATTCGACACTAAGAGCACCATTTCACCCATCTTTGTGTGCATAGCTAGTCTTTCTGATAATGTAGGGAAACAGATACCCTTCCTTGAATCAGTCCAGGCCACCATATTCCCTTACATTGTCGAGGTTGCAATTCCCTTCCCCAAATTCATAGGTTGGTGCGCAAAACAATATTCTCAATAAGAAAATGTTGTCTTAAATAAATAGGGGTTTGAGGTCATGTGTAGAGTAGATAGTTTGTCAATTCGATACGCCCTCGGCATAACAGAGCCCCCTCCACAGTGTCTGAACCGTTTGAAGAAGAAAATCTAATCATGGTTTACAAGGAATGTCCATCCGACATCAAAAACCTATTTTTTCAAACAATTGTCAAAACAAAGCATATTTTTGAAAGTTTGTCCCTTCCAATGAGTGTAAATATCATGGTTATTGAAGTCCAATGGGTTTGTTCCATACTGAGTCAGACTTTAGGTCTAGATAATTACGAGTACATTGTCGAGGTCATGTTAGGTTTTATGTTGGAATTTTTCTAGTCAGATTCCATTCAGTCAGTTAGCATCAGATTCGATAGATTCATAGCTGATAATATCCACAAGCAACTAGTGAATTTTCAGTCAGTAAGACATTTCAAATATTACACATAATTGCTGAATAATTTCCTGGAGACAAACAAGAGAGTTCCCTAATGCAACATTCATATCAACTGAATGTAAAAGAATCACAATGCTCATTTTTATCAACAAAGTCATGTCAAGGGTTTATAGCGTGATTTTCAACACTAGTCTGCCAAGAGTCTTAGATGACATGAGGATTTATTTATAGCCAAATCTAGAAAACAGAGTGGCGGACTAGGTGTTGTTCATGCATTCAATAGATATATGGTTTCATGGGTCATGAATCCCCCTATATTCTACCTATTTTTCTAGCACCCAAAGTGTTTTCCCCAGAGTTCATCAGTCAAAGAATCATATCAGAGACAGAGCACTTCCTGAAATTACATAAGGAATCCAACCTCAAATTTCCTTTCATCATTGGACCTTTCATCATCAAGACAAGATCATGTTTATCCTAGATCTAGGACAAGCTCAAGGATTTTGGATTTGCACAGCTATAGGGAAGAATATATGATCCACATTAGATCATATCCAAGAGAAGACTGGTGAACAAACAACCCCCCTATGAGCATGAGCATGTTGAGGGTTTTGACAAATTGGAAAATCTAGATGTCTATGATGATATGGAATCTATATTGCAACCAGCTCAAACAAAACAAGTGGAGGCAACCCTGCAACAGACTCAAACACATAAAAATCCTCAGAAGTTGATAATTAAAGTCCCCAAGGTAAGTGTTTACAACAAAAGAAGCATTTCAGAGGCCCTAGGCACTAGTAGTCAGTAGACTGCCCCTAATAAAATGAAGATCACACAATCCCCACAGATAGTGTATCTAGAGGAGGAAGATGAGCCTAAAGAACAAGTGAATATGGATATGTTGGAGAGTTTCACCCGCAATGTAGAAGTTTGTAAAGGAAGCAAGCTCCAAAATGAAGGTAGCTCAAGAAATTTCAACAAAAAAAATCACATATTTGATAAGGCACCTGGAGTAACCTATCAATTTAAAGAAGAATTGGAAAAGAAATATGATGAGAAAGGAAACTTGGCTATGAGTGAAATGAGGGAGTTGATCCCCAAGGTAGAAAATATTTTTCAGCACAAGTCTTCTATGTTCACAATAAGAGATATAGAGAAGAGGAAATTCAACATAGCAGTTGCAGATGAGGATAAAGTGTCTGAGATTAAGCTAAAATACGAGAACATCAGTTCTCCAGACAAGGTGAAATTCCACTGGAATACCAATGATATGCTGTATTCAGATTAATTGGGCCTAAGTCTAAAGAATTTGAAATTGTCAACCTATGCAATTAAGTTAGAAGGGAAGTTGAGGCAAGAAAAAACATCCAACAGAGCTTGGCAAACTCAAGTTAAGAGGCTAGAATCTGAAGGCCCTCGGGAGTGAATCCTCCTTAAAAGAAAAATACAAGTTGATTCAAAGCTTGAAGAAGAATCTAAAAATGTATCCCAAAGAGCATCCACAAACAAAAGAATTGGTTTCTCTAGAATAGGAGAAGGAGTCATTTCGAGAAGAGGCATTGAATTACAAGGCCAAGGTATTAGAGCTGGAGAAAGAAAAAGTGAACTGGTCACAAGGATAGACAGAGGTACCAAACATGGATGTAAATGTACCTTCTACTGCAGAAGTTGGGCCAAGCACTGAAGGACTTTTCTAAGACATGTCACAAGTTAGCCTGAAGGTAGGAGAAATCAAAGGTCTAAAGAGAGATATAGAGAAATTGAAGCAAGAAATGAAAACAAATGATGAGAGGATGG
This sequence comes from Picea sitchensis, assembly GCA_010110895.2. NCBI lineage: Eukaryota > Viridiplantae > Streptophyta > Pinopsida > Pinales > Pinaceae > Picea > Picea sitchensis. The sequence goes on from SNQJ01S0035304.1 coordinate 3,701, forward strand.
CCCAACTTCAAAAGGAGAATCAAGATTTGCATGAAAGAGTAGACAAGAAGAAAACAAGGTTGAGAGGCAAAGGACTATTGCAGGGAGACAAACACATAATCTGGGATTCTATTGTTGTTGAAGCTGCTAAGTTCAGAGTGTACTTGAATTTCATCAATGAGAAAGATAGCATGGCCATCACAGCCAGAAGCAGGTGCAGTGTTGTAAATTAAACCCTAGCAAAGAAACCCTCAGAGTGGTCCCAAAATGTTATAAACTTGTTGAATTCCATCCCCACTATAGAACTTCATACCATTGGGGTCAAAGATAGGACTACATTGGTCATCTGGGCCAGGAGGGTCATTGCTAAGCATAACCTACTAAAATCAGTCTAAACGAAGGCCATACAGATGGAGCAGAGTATACAGGAATTCAAAGATCTGTTTGAAGGAATTTTCATCAAAGGCCTCCCACTATTTTGGGATGGAAAAGGAAAAGTGTATGATCAGGAGGAATAAAAATCTCGCCTCGCTCAATGTAGAATGAACATTCTAAGTTTGAAATCTTGGAGGAAAACTTGAAAGGAGAAAACCTGGTGGAATATTTGATCACATATTTTGAGATCTTGAATCAATTCAAGACAATGAAGATTGGACTACCATTCATGATGTATGCCTCTTGCATTGACCTAGATATCCTAATCAAGGAAAGTATGGACTATGATATCCCTTCTGACCTGGAGGGGAAGGAGATAGTGCGGTTGGGTAAAACAAAGTGCCTTTTTCCAGGAACCAACAAATAATGCCCAAGTGTCACCAGAATGATAGATCCGACTAAGGAACAAAATAGGACAGATAGTGAAGGAAGAAGGTGAAGAGTCAAAGGAATCGACCATTGTTTAATGAATCATTTTTTTATTAATAATTGTAATTGGTTCCCATACCGAAACTGTCATGTTGTAATTATTGTAATCTGTTTTAGAAGCTGAAACGTTTCAGTTCAACTATTGTAATTGGTTTCTAATTGAAGGAAATCGAATTGTATAAATGTTAGAAGTTTTGAATGTATTGATATTGGCAGAAGTGCAAGAACACATTTTAGTTGTTCTCAATTGTAATTTTATGGCGCCGAATTGAATACATATGAAGAAGCTTTTGAAGTCTCTATGAAAAGATTCTAATGGTGGAGATATGAGCTTTGTCTTTTCTCCTTGTATGTATTTCCCGTGTTCTTTAATTCCATTTTCACTGTCTTCTATTTAAATTGGATAGTTTCAAAGCCCTGAATTCATCTTGTGATGCTCTTGTCTTAAGCAATTTAAAATGTGTTAATTTCCTCATAACTAATTCAGAATTCATTTTATTAATGATTTGATGAAGTTACTTTTTTTCTTCTTCTTCTTACACTCTGCAAACTATAATTTATAACTCAGATTCATCACCTCACTTATCCTTTATCCTCTGGAGAGTTCTACTGGTCAGTCATTTTTTTTTGTTCATTTTCATAATTTTGACTCCATATCCCTAAGTGTCCCTCCCCTTCCTTGCCAACAAATCTATAAAAACCCCAAAACAACAATCCTAGCCATTGATTGACAATGCAATACCAAGTGACATGAGAGAACCCTCTCTGAGCTGAAATAGGCTAGTACCTAGCTCTAAAGTTGGTTTGTAGGTTACTTTTGTCATGTGTTTATCAACCGAACAAATTCACAGAGTGCTAACATTTTGGCGTCATTGTTGGGGATCAAAAGTGAAATCTTCCCTGAGAAAAGAATGACTTAAAGTTTTAGATATGATTCATGAGGGTGATAGTGAATCAAACACCCTATTGGATTAGAATATTTTTACCCTGACGACTCCATTACCAAGAGACCAATACCACAAAGTAGTTTGAGCTAGGAATCCTTTCTCCCGATATAATTCACACCAACAAAATCCCAGACACAGAAGCTGCAATCCATGTGTCTGATCATGAGAATATTATACACAAAAGAAAAGAAAAGCAAATAAGCCCAAATTTACACTTAAACATATATCTATCCTTTCCCAAAGATGGAGTAACAAGCATTGCAGATCTTGATTTTGTTGTAAAATTTGAGCAAACTCTGTTCAGAACTAAATCTGCATCTTGTTTGAACGAGGTCATCTTTGATAAGAAAAGGTTCCAAGATTTAATTTTATCTACCTCTACCAAGATTATTGTGATTCATACTGAGAAACAACAACCAATTCAAGTCCTTACAGAAGCCATGGAAGCTAGTTTTTCCCCTCTCATTCTACTTTCTCAGTTACATGATTTTCCCTGGGAGTATAATCTAAGGATTAAATTGTATGATGTTGAAGGAAATGCGTCAACTGAAAAGAATCTAAACCGGTTCAATGATTTCATATACTTAGAATAAGTAGACTTTGAGGATGCAAAAATAAGGTTGTTTACACAAAATCTTGCAGGAGAAGTCAGAAAGTGGTTTAGAGCTCTACCAACAACCAGTATCCTAAATTTGGAAGCCTTTGAAACAAATTTTCTCACAAAGTGGGGTGACAAGAAAAACCTCATGCAGTTGTTAACCCAGTATAACAACATGAGGAGATCAACTAATAAAATAGTGTAGGAGTTTTCAGCCAGGTTTATAAAGGTCTATAATTTAATTCCTACTGAAGTGAAACCCCCCCCTAAAGATGCAGAACTCAGATATGTTGATTCCTTTGAAAGTGATTTTGCTTTGTTCTTGAGGGAAAGAAGATATACTTCATTGCATGATATGATGAATGATGCAATAGGAGTAGAAGTGAATCTAATGGCCTTAGGAAATATCAAATCTGAATCTGACAGGGACATGAACAAAAGTCAAGAAAAGGAATTAACTTCAACCTCACAAACATCAGAAGAAAGGTCTGAAACGATTATGAAGACTATGGAGAAAATGATGGAGAGAATGGCTTTATGTAATAAGCCTAACACCCGAGAAAATGTTGATGTTCCAACTAGAAATAAGAGAAGACCAACAATCCCACAAATGAGGCAAAGAGATCATAGGAACCAGGGAGATCAACCAATAAGACCTCCTTTCCAAAATAATTATGTAAATGAGAATTATGATGAAAATTTTGAAGATAAAACGCATTGTCGTGATGGGGATGAAACATAACTATTTTTGAATAAAGAGGAACATGACCAGTTCATGGATGCTAATGAAATATTCATGCAGGAAAATGATGATAGGTTGTCAGTAGAAAGAGAATATTACCAAACAAGGTTGCATAATTCCATCATGCAGTTCCAGAAACAATATAATCTTAGAAGCAAAAAGGTGCCTAAAACTCCTCCAAAGAAAAATCCTACCAAAGAAGCGCAGAACAACATACGTTCTTCAAGTCATCCTAAAAGGGAGTCTACTGCAAAATATGCCATGGAAAAAGGAAATCAGAAGTAAGAACCCCAAAAGAAATTACCTGAAACTAGGAAGGAGACAGTCTTCAAAGAGGTAGAGAAAGCCTCATCCTCGTTTAATTTTGAAAGTGAGATGTCCAAGATTAAAATCTTTGTACCATTCAATGAGTTGATAAAGAATAATGAGTATATAAATTAGATCATAAAAATGCTCAAGATGGAACATACTTCTGACACTTTGAACGTACAAGACGATCATCCTGCCATCTTATTTGGCCCACGTGTAGAAGAGAATGGTGATGCTGAAGACGTCCCCCCTTTCTATGTTAGTCTGAATATATATGATATGACCCTACATAATGCCATGTTGGATTCTAGAGCATCCCATAACCCGATGCCCAAGTTGGTCATGGACCCATTGTGCCTGGACATCACAAGGCCTTACAAAGATCTATTCTCTTTTGATTCAAGGAAGATGAAGTGCCTAGGTATAATCAAAGATATGGTTTTTTATTTGTCCCAAATTACAACAAATAATATGGTCATGGATGTAGTGGTTGCTTATATCCCTCCCAATGTTGGCATGTTGTTGTCCATGTCATGGGCTACAAAGTTGAAAGGAACTTTACAAATGGATATGTCATATTATACTATCCCTATTTTTGGTCAAGATAGGAGATTTTACAGAGAGGTTTTGCTCAAATAAATGGTCATCAACAAGGAACAGTCAAATAACCATCCCATCTACTTTGTGGAGACTAAGTTGGGGTCTTCCATTTTCTTTAATGGTCTATGTTTTGAAGAGAAAGGGCCAAAGATTGATATGGATGTCAAAGATAAATCTGATCAGCAGATTGAGAAGTTTTGAGAGCAACAGGACAGTGAAAAAAATGAGATGTGGAGCATGAGCTTCGATGGAGTTGTCAACAGAGAGGGGGTAGGAGCTGGTGTGTGGATTAACCCCCCCATATTGTCTACAAAATTGTGCTCTTATAAGATTGCTTTTGATTTCACAAACAACATGGCTAGATATGAGGCATCGGTGTTAGGATTGAAGGATTTAAAAGAAATGGGTGCTAAGAGGATAGATGGTCATGGGGATTTCGAGTTGATCATAAATCAGGTGAAGGGAATATATCAATCCAAGAACCCCAGATTAAGAGCATACAGGAATACAGTGCTTGACCTACTTGAAGAATTTTCAAAATATATCCTCTCAATGATTCCTAGGGATTAGAGTTAGACTGTTGATGCCCTTTCCACTTCAACTTCAGTTTTCAAGATTCCAATCTTTCCTAGCAGGGTATATGAAGTTGAGATCAAGCAAAGACCAACATTTCCTGATAATATCAAGTAATAACAGGTTTTTGAAGATGATAAACAAATAGAATTTTTTCTCAAAATGGAATATGGATTTGAACATTTAAATGTTGATGAAGAATATTTTGATGAAGAGGTATATGCAACTATGTTCATGAAGGATGGTTACTTTGAAAAATATATTTATGGTAGAGATATAGTGCATATGAAAAGTAACATCATTCCCAAAGGCCTCGTCCCATTGGAGAAAATATTTGATAACAATGATGTGGCCAAGAGTCCAAAAATTATAGTAAATGAAGGGGATGTTGAAGATTGCAACATTGGGACTCAGGAATATCCTAATATCATTAAGTTTTCCAAAACACTCAGCCCATAATTCAAGCAGAGATATATCAATTTAATGAAATAATTCCCTCATGTTTTTTCCTGGATTTATGAAGATCTGAAAGTTTATGACACCAAAGTAATTCAACATGTGATCCCAATCAAATAAGATCATAAACCTTCCAAACATAAATTAGTAATAATAAATCCTTTGTTTCTTCCCTTAATTGAGAAAGAGATAAAGAATTTGTTTGAACCCAATATCATAGTGTCTCTGAGGTTCTCTAAATGGGTGGTAAATCCGGTGCCTGTTAGAAATAAGAGTGGAGAAATCAGGTTATGTGTAGACTTTAGAAATTTGAATAGGGTGTCTCTTAAGGACAAATACCCACTACCTAAGATGGATCACATTCTGCATAAAGTAGTGGGTTCTCAAAAGATGTCAATGTTGGATGGTTTCTCTCGGTACAATCAAATCATGGTGCACCCTGATGATCAGGAAACGACAAAATTCAAAACACCATGGGGTACTTTCATGTATGCCAAGATGCCTTTTAGGCTCATGAATGCAGGGGAAACATTTCAAAGAGCTATGGAAATAGATTTTGATGATGAGAAATACAAATTCATTGTTATCTACTTAGATGATATCACTGTGTATTCAGTTTATGATGAAGAACATCTCAAGCATCTAAGAAGGGAATTTCATAAGTGTATAAAGTTTGGCATTTCATTGAACCCCAAGAAGTCAAATTTAGCCATGGAAGAAGGAAAGTTGTTGGGTCACATTATTTCAAAGGAGGGGATAAAAATAGATCCAAGCAAAGTTGAGAGAATCTTAAACATTGGCATACCCAGAAGTAAAAAACAAGTGCTATCTTTCCTGGGAAAAGTGAATTTTCTGAGAAGGTTTATCCCTAACCTGGATGAAATCATAAAGTATATCACTAACATGCTAAAGAAAGGAAATGAAATAAAGTGGACCCCTGAAGCCAGAAAATCCTTCGAAGACATTAAAGTGCCATTGACCAAGGCTCCAGTACTAGCCAGTCCTAATTTTGAAAAAGACTTTATATTGTTCTCTTTTCCTCAGAGCACACCATTGTTGGTGTTTTACTACAGAAATATGAGAATTTTTTTGAGAATCCTATATTTTATTATAGCATGACATTGAGGGATTTCCCCTTAAAGTATGATATCATGGAGAAGCAAGCATATGCACTGGTCAAGTCCTTGAAGGAGTTAAAAGTTTACATCTTGCATTCTCATACTACTGCTTATGTGCCCAGTAGTTCTGTGAAAGACATGTTAACCTATCTTGATCCTGAAGGAAAAAGGGGCAAGTGGATAGTTGTGTTACTGGAATATGACCTTGATATCAAACCGACAAAGTTGATCAAGGGGAAGGGGATTGCAAAGTTGATGGCAAAGACAAATTGTCAAATATTAGGAATATCTTTCATTTTTGACTTGTTAACAAATGCAAAGGAGGAGAGGGCCCCTCAAATATCTCAAACAATTATTGAGTCCCCCATGATATGATGATATTATTTATTTGTTGAGAAATTTGCAGGCTCCTCCTGAATTGAGTAAAACCAAGGCCAGGTTCTTGAAATGGAAAGCAAAAAAATTTTGTATGGTAAATCGATCTTTATATTGGAAGGATCCAGGGGGAATATTGTTGATTTGTTTGTTGGAGGAACAAGCAAAATGAACCATCAAAGAATTCCATAAGGGTGAATGTGGTGGACAACATTATTGGAAAACCACTGTGCACAAGATTTTGAGGGTTGGTTTCTATTGACCTAGAATTTTTTCTGACGTCTACAAAGAGGTTTCAAGATGTCATGAATGCCAAATTTTTTATGGGAAAAGAAAATTGTAGCTTTTTCCTTCAAAAACCATCTTTGTTGAAGAACCTTTTAGACAATGAGGCCTTGATTTTATAGGAGAAATTCATCCACATTATTCATCTCAACACAAGTGGATTCTAACGACATATTACTTCACTAAGTGGATTAAGGAAATTCCCATCAGGTAGGCCATAGATGTTGTTACCATCCAATTTTTGGAAGACAATATTTTGTCCAGGTTCGGGTGTCCAATCAAAATCATCACAGACAATGCAGTTTCATTTAAGTCCAAAAAGATGGAGAAATTTTTCAGTGAATACAACATAAATCTTGGCCACTCCACTTCTTATTACCCTCAAGGCAATGGGTTGGCTGAGTAATCCAACAAGAGCTTAACCAAAGTTATAAAAAAGTTGTTGCAAGATAAAAAAAAAACTCATCCATGCACTATGGGTTGACATAATCGCCCTTTCAGATTGTTTATGGCACAGAGGAAATTTTTCCTACCACATTGGGGTTTCCAGTGATGAGGTTGGTATAGGAGAAGGATTCCTAAACAGATGTCACTTGAAGAAGAAAATATGAATTGATCAATGTACAACAAACAAGAGAAAAATCCTTCAAAAATGCTCAGTTGCACCAAGACAGGATTAAAAGTGATTTTGAAAGACATACCAAGGAGGATGATTTCAAAGTGGGAGACTTGGTATTGAGATGGGATGACATAAATGAAGATAAGGGAGAGCATGGGAAATTTGATCATCTATGGCTGGGACCTTTCAAAATTGCAACATACCATGGAAATAATACCTATCTGATATAGGAAAGTAATGGAGATATCGTGGGATGAGGACCTATGAATGTCAAGTTCCTCAAACATTATATCATTTATAGAAATCATCACCCTTTCCATTCATTGTACATAATCATTTTTTAGCTTGAAGTTATTGAAATAAAGGCAGAAAAACTGAAGTCCAAGGTGAAGGACTTGAGTTATGTTGAGTAGATTTTGAGTTTTATGTATAAATGTTGCTAAATTCAGTCGCAGGAGTAAATCATAGCCCAATGGGTAGGCACTCAGTATGTTGTTCTTTTCTACCTCACAAGGAGGATAGCATCCCTAGTTCGAGCCCATGTTATCACCATAAGAATTTCTATGTGAAATCTAGTTTCCAGGACTTAGCGATGTGCTAAATTGATGTGGAGGCATGAAAAACTAGACAATGCTAAGATTAGTGGGAGGAGGCTAAATCTAGCGGAAATATGGAGTTGATGGGACCCGATGGGTCATAGATCAATGGTCGGGGATCATTTTGGGGGGAGAACTTGCACAGAGGATAATTCTCAAAAGAGGGCCGAAAAGAAAACAATGGTTTCAGCTTGGAACCATGTGGTGCCACTGGGTGCTTTTCGGGGCGATAAGCAAGTTGTCCCAAACTATTTCCCCTCTCCCCCGAAATTGGAAAGTATATAAAGAGGGAGCGCATCATTATTTTATTATTTTTAAAATACTGGAATGTTGGAATTTGGCACGACCACTCCATTTGAACTGAAGCTCAATAGTGAACCAATATAACACCTCTTCCACTAATTTACATGTATTTTTAATCTTCACCATGGACCCTATCATTATGTCAGTAGCAGAGAAAGATCTAGTGTCAAATGAAGAATCCCTAATTGACAAAGATTTAGATGTATTCGACACTGAAATCACCATTTCACCCATCTCCGTGTTCAGAGCTAATTTGTCCAATAATGTAGGGAAACAAATACCCTTCCTTGAAGAATTACATTCCACCATATTCCCTTATTCTACCGAGGTCACAATCCCCTTCCCCAAATTCATAGGTTGGTGCATAGAACAATATTCTTAGGAAAAAAAAGGTGTCTTAAATAAATAGGGGCCTGAGGCCTTGTGTAGAGTAGATAGTCTGTCAATTCGATACACCCTTGGCATACCAGAGTCCCCCTCCATAGTGTTTGAACTGCTTGAAGAAGAAAATATAATCATGATTTACATGGAATATCCCTCCGAAGTCAAAAACCTATTTTTGCAAACAATTATCAAACCAGACCATATTTCAGAAAGTATGTCCCTGCCAATGAGTGTAAATATCATGGTTATTGAAGTCCAATGGGATTGTTCCATACTGAGTTAGATTTCAGGTCTATATAATGAAAATTGCGTGGTCGAGGTCATGTTAGGTTTTCTGCTGGCGTTTTTCAATTAGATTCCAGTCAATCAGTTTGGATCAGCGTCGATAGATTCATAGTTGATAATATCCACAAGAAGCTAGTGAATTTTCAGTCACTAAGACATTTCAGATATTACACATACCTACTGAAGACTTTCCTGTAGACAAACAAGAAAGAGTTCCTTGAATAAGCATTCATGTCATCTGGATGTAAAAGAATCACAATACTCATTTTTATCAACAAGCTCATGTCAAGTGTTTACAGCCTGATTTTCAACACCATTCTGCCAAGAGTCCTAGATGACATGAGGAGTTATTTACAGCCAAATCTAGAAAATAGAGTGTGGGACTAGGTGTTGTTCATGCATTCAAAAGTGATATGGGTTTATGGTTGTCATGAATCCCCCTATCTTCTGCCTATTTTTCTAACACCCAGATTCTTTTCCCTAGAGTTCATTAGGAAAAGAATCATATCAGAGACAGACCACTTCCTGAAATTACATAAGGCATCCAACCTCAAATTTCCTTTCATCATTGGACCTTTCATCATCAATACAAGATCATGTTTATCCCAGATCGAGGCCAAGATCAAGGAGTTTGGATTTGCACAACTACATGGAAGAATATATGATCCACATCAGATCATATCCAAGAGAAGACTAATGAAAAAACATGTCCCCATTGAGCATGAGCATGTTGAGGGTTTTGACAAATTGGCAAATCTAGATGTCTGTGTTGATATGGAAGATATCTTGGAACCAGCTCAAACATAGCAAGTGCAGAAAAATGTGCAATAGACTCAAACACATCAAACTCCTTAGAAGTTGATAATTAAAGTCCCCAAGGTAAGTGTTTACAACAAAATAAGTAGTTCAGAGGCCCTGGGAACCAGTAGTCAGTAGACTGCCCCTAATAAAATGAAGATTACACAATCCCCACAAATAGTGGATCTAGAGGAGGAAGATAAGCCTAAATAATAAGTTAATATGGATATGGTGGAGAGTGGCATCAACAATGTAGAAGTTGGTAAAGGAAGAAAGCTTCAAAGTGAAGGCAGCTCAAGAACTTTCAGCAGCAAAAAACACATCTTTGATAAGGCACCAGGAGAAGCCTATCAATCTAAAGAAGATTTGGCAAATAAATATGTTGAGAAAGGAAACTTGGATAAGAGGGAAATGAGGGAGTTGATCCCTGAAGTAGAAAATATTTATCAACACAAGTCTTCTTTGTTCACAGTAAGAGATATAGAGAAGAGGACATTCAACATAGCACTTGCAGATGAGGATAAAGTGTCTGATATTAAGCTAAAATATGACAACAACAGTGCTCCAGACAAGGTGAAATTCCACATGAGTACTAGTGATATCTTGTATTCATATTAATTGGGCCTAATTATAAAGAATTCTAAGTTGTCAACCTATGAAATAAATTTGGAAGGGCAGTTGAGGCAAGAAAACTCATCCAGTAGAGCTTGGCAAACTTAGGTCAAGAGGATAAAATCTAAAGGACCTCAAGGAGTGAAATCCTCCTTAGAAGAAAAATACAAGTCAATTCAAAGCTTGAAGAATAAACTAAAAATGTCTTCCATAGAGCATCCACAAACAACAAAATTGGTTGCTCTAGAATAGGAAGAGGCATTTCAACAAGAGGCATTGAATTACAGGGCCAAGGTATTACAGCTTGAGCAAGAAAAAGTGAATTGGTCACAAGGATAGACAGAGGTACCAAACATGGTTTTAGTTGTACCTTCTACTATAGAATTTGGGCCAAGAACTGAAGGACTTGTCCTTGCCATGTCACAGGTTAGACTAAAGGTAGGATAAATAAAAGGTCTAAAGGGATATATAGGTAACTTGAAGAAAGAAATGAAAACAAAAGATGAGAGGATGGCCCAGTTTCAAAAGGAGAATCAAGATTTGCATGAAAGAGTATACAAGCTGAAAACAAGTTTGAGAGGCAAATGACTGTTGGACAAATCCAAACACATCATATGGGATTCTATTGTTGTTGAAGCTGCCAAGTTCAGGGTGTACTTGAATTTCATCAATGACAAAGATAGCATGGACATCATAGCCAAAAGCAGGGTCACTGTTGTAAATGAAACCCTAGCAAAGAAACCCTCATAGTGGGTCCAAAATGATATAAACTTGTTGAATTCCATCCCCACTGCAGAACTTCATACCATTGGGGTCAAAGATACGACTACATTGATCATCTAGGCTAGGAGGGTCATTGACAAACATAACTTGCTAAAATAAGTCCAAACCAAGGCCATACAGATGGAGCAGAGTATACAGGAATTCAAAGATTTGTTTGAAGATTTTTTCATCAAAGGCCTCCCACCATTTTGGGACGGCAAAGGAAAATTTTATGATCATAACGAATACAACTCTAACCTCACCCAATGCAGAATGGATCACTCTAAGTTTGAAATCTTGGAGAAAAACTTGAAAGGAGCAAACCTGGTGGAATATTTGATCACAGATTTTGAGATCTTGACTCAATTCAAGATAGTGAAGATTGGACTTCCATACATGATGTATGCCTCCTGCATTGACTTGGAGATCGCAATCAAGGAAATGATAGACTATGATATCCCTTTTGACTTGCAGTGGAAGGAGATAGTGCGGCCGAGTAAAACAAAGTGTAGTTTTCCAGGGACCAACAAATAATGCCCAGGTGTCACCAGCATGGAAGATCTGATAGAGGACCAAAACATGATAGATGGTGAAGGCAGAAGATGAAGAGTCAGAGGAATCAACCATTGGTTCATGAAGCATTTTTTGATTAATCATTGTAATCGGTTCCCATACCGACACTATCATGTTGTAATTATTTTAATCGGTTTTAGAAGCTGAAATGTTTCAGTTCAACTATTGTAATCGGTTTCTAATTGAAGTAACTCGAATTGTAAAATTTTATAAGTTTTGAATGTATTGATGTTGGCATAAGTGCAAAGGAACCTTTTAGTTGTTCTCAATTGTAATTTTCTGGAGCTGAATTGAATACATATGCAGAAGATTTTGAAGTCTCTATGAAAAGATTCTAATGGTGGTGATATGAGTTTTTTCTTCTCTCCTTGTATGTATTTCCTGTGTTCTTTAATTCCATTTACACTGTCTTTTGTTTGAATTGGATAGTTTAAGATCCCATAATTCATCTTGTGATGCTCTTGGATTAAGAAATTTAAAATGTGTTAATTTCCTCATAAGTAATTCAGAATTTATTTCATTAATGCTCTGATGCAGTTGCTTGTTTTCTTCTTCTTATTACACTTTGTAAACTAAAATTATAACTCGGATTCATCATCTCACTTATCCTTTATCTTATGGAGAGTTCTACTGGCCAGTCATTGTTTTCGTTCATTTTCAGAATTTTGACTCCATAGCCCTAAGATTCCCTCCCCTTCCTTGCCAACAAATCCATAAAAACCCCAAAACAAAAAACCTAGCCATTTATTGACAATGAAATACCAAGTGACACGAGAGAGCCTTCGCTGAGATGAAATAGGATAGTACCTAGCTCTAAAGTCGGTTTGTAGGTTACCTCTATCATTTGTTTATCAGTCGAACAAATTTACAGAGTAATAACAGTTGCTGCAAAAATTAAAAGAGTAATACAACAATTAGACAACAAGGACAATCCATTTTCTCACAAAATACCCTTGAAATAACCTCAATTGGAATTCTTAGTTGAGCATTATAATTTTTTAAAAAAAATTGCAATGCATTATTAAATCAAACAAAGGAAACCATTTTACCTTTTAGCTTGGTCTTTGGGATAAATTATATTACATCCCTACTACAATTTACTATTGGTTTTCCTTCTTGTTTCTCTTATAATGCTTCTTGTTTCTTTCATAATGCTACATAGCCTCTATTGGAACTATGATCTCCTTCCTTATTTTTTTTTTCTTCCGCACACTTATTTGTGCAAGTCCACCTAATAGTCAAGTTAAATTTTCCTTCTCTCTTCTATAGGATTCTACCTCGAACTTCCATTGGAATCCTTTTTCTTCTTCCTATTCTTCTATTTGAGTGACTCTACTTCAGTGAGAGAACTACCTCCTCTCTTATTACTTCATTTTCTTCCTCTACTTATTATTATTTCCCATTATTATTTTGTAAGTTTCCCCCTTCTATGAAACAAACCTACTTATAGTGTTTATGTGTTCACTTATGGGGCTGACTTATAAAATTGGCTAGAAGAACTTATACTTTTTGGCTGGGCCAACCTGGAAAAATATTGCATATCTCCTTATTCCAATGGAGTTAGAGGGAGTGCAATATACCGATGGAAAGGTCTCAAAATAAAATTTTAAAAACATATATCATATGCTCCCATTTGAGATATTTATTTAGAGTAAAAAGGCCTTCAAATATATAGTATCTAAAATGAGCATAAAATATCCAAAACCAATATTTCCAACAATCTCCATCTTGTAATTTTTATCTTGGACATATGTATTCTCCCCCTATATTTGACATCAATGAATACACTATTTCCAACAATCCCCCCCATTTTCATTGATGGAAATCCTTAGTCAATTATGTAATACTCTCCCTTTCTACAATTTCTTCCTCTATCTGCAACTTCTCCCCCTTTGACATCAATCGAAAAGGGATGCTCCCCCCAAAATTGTGCTTCCCTTTACTGATGAGACAAGAGGGATATCACTCTCAAATTTTGTATGAGATATTAAAATGTGTCTATGGGAAGGGGTTTAGTAAAAATATATAAATCCTATTCTTTGGTGGCAATGTATTCTAGATTGGCACTTTGATCAACTACATTTTCTCTTAGGAAGTGGTACTTGATGGGAATATGCTTTGTATTCAAGTACATAAAAAGATTCTTCAAAATGTTGATCACACTTGTGTTTTCACATATGATTGAGATTGGTTGATAATATTCTACCTTGATATCCTTCAATGTCTGATTCATTCAGAGAGCCTGTGTGAAACATGTTTCTGCTGTAATATATTTGACTTCTTCTATGGATAAAGAGATTGAAGGTTTTTTCTTACTCAACCATAATACTAGATAATTTCCTAGAAAGAATTCTCCTCCACTGCTACTTTTCTTGTAATCAATACTTCCTTCCCAATCTGCATCTTTATATGCTATTAAACTGAAGTCTTTACCTGTTGAATACCACAAGCCAATGTCTAATCATATCAATGTTACATTCATTCCCTTGATCCAATGTTTTTTTTAAGTGGAATTTCACCAATTTGGCTAAATTTAATTTGTTTTGAAGAAATTTAGGCGACAAAATTTTATGTTTTCATTGAAAATAAAAAAACTTATAGCACAATTTATTATTATAGTTATGCATACACTGATATTTTTCACTTAAATATAAACATTTTCCATGAACATATAATAGTTTTTCTTAATAAATATTCCAAATCAATGATTATGCATCATAAATGATCTAGATTATTTTGAGAACGAAATGAAAACAAAAATATAACATAGATATAACAAGGAAAAACACAAATATATTGCAAGAAACACAAAAATATAGTGAAACCCAACTTGTATTAATGAATAAGATAGAAAAACATTATAGAACACAAATTGGAATAATGTGATAGCTTATCTCTAAAAAGAAAGAGATGTTGGCTACGCTTCATTCACGAGAAGATTTACATCACAGTCCATTGCATCCTTAAAGGGCCTCCACCTCAATTATATACGAGAAAGTGAGAGGAGAACAATTCCCATGATGCATGTGGGATAAATTAGCCTAAGTTTATAAAATTTCATAGGCATATAAAATAATAGGACTTCTTGGGTGGTCACCCATCCCAATACTACGCTAGCACAAGCATGCTTAACTGCGTAGTTCTAATGGGATCTGGTGCATTAATGGTATGTTATAATCATGTACATAACACAACTAGGAAATAATTGCATGATGTGATGGACACACCTACCACACTTGGGGGGGGGGGGTATGTGTTGGGACACACTACCACACTTTGGGAAACGAGTGTGGGGTTTTTTCCCAAAACTTCCCTCTGCACAAAAAACTCATCATCTAGTTATACTCAACATTTATTCATTACCCATTGTCATTTATAACCAATTAAATGAGCAATATCAACATATATCAGCAAATATATCATCAACAAGTCATCACTACAATGAACACAAATAACACATGTATGTGCTGAATTTTTCTTTTTATTACTTTACTACAACTTCAGTTTATCAACAACCTAATAGAGGTAACTCACAAGAGTATCAGGGCTTCATGCAAAGACTCAACTTACATTCTCAATACTAACTGAGATGAGGCACAATCCTCAACAGATATCAATCTGTACTCTAATAGACACTGTCCATGCACCAACTGCTCCAAAACAACCCAGAATCAACTGTATCTACAAACAAGCAAAATCCTGTCCATACTAAGTATATACAATCATGTGTCAACCACTCATCAAACAATGACTTATAATATGTACCAACATCATGAACTATACACTTCATGTATGTGCCACCATCAACTATTGTCTCAAATCCATGTACCACATGTACCTAACCAAAAGCTCCTCACTGTTCTCTATCATCCAAATCTGATTTTTTATATCTGTAATAGACCTAGTGTTTTTGATCACATTTATTCAAACCTTAACTTCAACAACAAGAAATTACCATTTTCACCTAAACTTTTCTTTAGTCCTTCATGCCTAGGATCTGAACTGATTATAGAAAAAGTTATAGCTACTCAGTAGATGACCTGCAGTAACATGTCATCTAGAAAGCACCATCAAAAGAATTGTTTTATCCTTCCTTGCATTTCAGCCTTCTTTCTTTCACTTTCCTCATACTAGATATCATTTGTAAACCCTGACACCTATATAGATATTCACATGCTCATGTGATTCTAAATGAGAGAGCTCTGTCTTCCATTTACACTCCAAGCAGCCTTTAAAACATATTATTCTAGGTCACTTGGCCCCACTTCTCTCTTATTTTAGGGTTGGTCCACTTCTAATTTCTCCATTAAAATTATTGTTGAAATAATATTAACTCCATTTCTAGGTCACTTAACCCATTTTCCCTATTTTTAGGGTTAACCACTCTTCCATAAATATTCCTTCTGATTTTGTCACCTTACTTTTATCATTTCCTGATTTTGTCACTTTGATTATTTAAAATAATCCATCTTGAATAAATAATATTATTAACCCATTTCTAGGTTACTTAACCTATTTTCCTTATTTTTAGGGTTAACCACTTTCCATAAATATTCCTTCTTGATTTTGTCACCTTATTTTATCATTTCTTCTTTTAGGTCACTTTGACTTCTTTGAGTTTGGGGGCTTGAAGCCTTCATGTGAGGGTCCTTCATCTTCGTAAGGCCATAACTCTCAAACCAGGAGGATTTATGTGACATTCCACATACCACCAGAAATGGCATGACAAGCACTATCCATCTAGAATGGTTTCACCAACAATTTCCTTGATCTTCATCTCGTAATTCCTCATACAAGCATGGGTCCTCCAACCATTCTTCTAGGATAACTCAATCCGTAAAGAGTCTTCCCGTGAGGGCTTTCACCATAAGGGGACCACTTTGGAGTTCATCTATTTTTAAACCTTATCAATCATGATAAGACAATAATGAGTCATCTATACATTTTTCAACAATGCATCATATACCAATGGAACCACATCGATCCATCTTCATCATGTATTAATGACAACTCATTGATCCATCTTCATCTATGCATTCTCATCAAAGAAAATACATATTATATTACATCAATCATCAATCAATAAATCATTTGACATCAATCAATCACTTGACATCAATCAATGCCATCAATCAATCAAACCATTGGCATCAATGACAACATGATCCAACAGTATGTAATTAACGAATGAAGATGACATTACATTCCACTCCCCATCAAAAGGGTGAATATCATGGTTTATGAAAACCATATGCTTGAAATGTTGATTCAATGGAAAAGGTGGATGGCCACCAAGATCCACCTAGATCATTCCTCCCCCCTTAGGAAGAAATGGTCCCCATTGCATCAAGTTCCATAGGGATATGGAGAAACCTCTACTGAATCTGAACCTTGGTGAGTTGTTTTCCTTGTTGAAGTAGATGTTATGTTTCTACTTTGCATGTGAAAGGATGTCATGAACTTGTTGGAGGTTTTGGATCCATTCAAAAGATGTGGCTACATGATCTACCTTGGTCTGGGTGTGGGATGACTCTATAGGTGAAGATGAATGAAGAAGAGCTATATCAATATTGGGGGATAATGGTTGGAACGCAAAGCACACCTGAAAAGGGTCATGGGAAATAGAGTTATGTTGAACATATGTAATGTTGGCCATTGACCACATTTTGGGAGATACTTGGTCAAGTTTGACCTATTTTGGGACTTCGACATCTTGTCGAAGACAGAGTGCAAGACGAAGAAGAGATTGTGGGATCTCAGTCCCTTTTGGGTCCTTTTTTGGGATTTGGGTATATGTAATGGGTATGGGATGTCATCCCATGGGTTTACCCATGTTTAGGCCTATTTTGTAAAGTATAAATAGATGTCTAAGCAATGTGAGAAGGGGCATCTATGTGATTTGATGCCGATAAGCTAAGTGCTAAGTGCAAGTATGATTTGTAGATGCTTTATGCATATTGTGAGAAACTGTAGAGCTAAGTGCAAGTGGTTGTAACATACTGTGAAAGGATTTGTGCTAGACCTAGCTCAGGGAAGGAGGATCTGGTGAGGTGCACGCAGATCTCCTGTCCTATGTGGAGTAGGGTTTTTGTGGACCTATGCATATAGATGACTTATTGAAGATAATAAAGAAGAAGAGTTGGTGGATGTATCCCCAGGGTGGGGGTGAACCACATAAATACTATGTTATTCTGATCGGTGCGATGTTTTGATGTATTTATGTGCTATCTGTTAAGTGCTTGATATAGATATATATATAGATAGATATGTTTATGCTTTGTGCTTATGATGAATCTGGATGATAGATCTAATATAGGTGAATTCTCTTAGTGCTTGAATTTTGCTAGATCTGATCCATTTTATTTATGCTAAGTCCTTATATACATTAGATCGGGGTGAATGTTGCGATGCTTTATTTTATTTGCAAAGTAGATATCGGTTAAATAATAATGAACTGACGGTGCTAAGTTCTCTATTAAGTATTGTAATCACATATATGTGTCCCATCTAAGGTTGCAGACACCTGAGTCTTGCAACCACCCCGTCCTCTACCTTGTGTGACACTTCATATTCTTTGCAGGTGTTGCTGAAGGGGTCAATAGTTAGGGTTTTGTTGGTGCATTGTTGTAGCATTGAACACTGGGTCTACCCTTGTGTCAAAAAATGGTTTTGTTGCCGAGACGTGAAACTATGATTGCTGGGAACTGAGGAAGAAGAAGCTTTGTGCAAAGATCTGACCTGAAATTGTGAAAGCTCTGTGCGTAGATCTATTTCTCTAGTGCACAACACTCTACCTAGTTTGACAAGCTCTGTGCTAAAGAAAAGAAGTATGATCTAAAGAAAAGAGGTAAGATCTGAAAGCTTTGTGCTCTGAGAAAGGAAAAAGTGAGAATTTTTTATTAAAAGAGGTAAGAATAGTGAAAAGTTCTAGACCTGAAAGCTTTGTGCTCTATAGAAGTAACATAAGTGGAAATTTTTGTTTCGACAGTGTGGATCTAGGTATGTTTGATAGATTTTATCCTAACTTGAAAACCAGGGTATTAATAGATGAAATAATATTTGATATGAGTAGATCTGATAAGAATAGTGAAAAATATGTTATACCTATGCATAGAAAGAATGGTTGGACTAATAAGTGTATGCAGGATCCTAGAAAGAAATGTTTGTAGGTTAGATACCATGATCCTAGCACGCAGTACAGGAATGGTTGGGGATCATTTAAAAGAAAGAGAGGATTAACCCTTTGTTACAATTGCATAAAATCGGGACATCTTGCTAAGGAATGCCCTGGGAGAATACCTGGTTGTCTTTGTTGTAAAGCTATGGACCATGAAGTATTGGATTTCCCTAGAATGATTTATAAGCTTGAAGAAATGAACATGAGAAAAGAAAACCCTAAGGCAGATCCATAAACTAATATTATGATAGAACCCTAGAAATAATTAGAAAATATATTGCTACAGATGAAAGAAACCCTGAATGACCACCGACATGTCAGATTATCAGATATCTTCGAAGAAAAATAATGCCTTGAAGAAAGAATAGGAGACTTCGACATTGACTGTGTTATAGATGAGGAAACACAGGTGAATATTATGACAGAGAGAACCTGGGAAGCTATAGGGAGGCCTGCTATGATTCCTTCATTAGGAGGAATAGGACTATTCAAAGGAAAGATGATAAACCTATGTGGAAAGCTCACCCACATACCTATGAATGCTAATGGAACTTTGACAGAGGAAGATTTTGAGATTATTAGATTTATTGAGAACAATGCCCCATTTACCATGCTACAAGGAAAACCTTGGATTGAAAGAAATTAGGCCAGAAGGCAAGAAGAAGAAGAAGTTTTAGAACAACAGAAGAAAGACTTAAAAGAATTCATGACTAGAAGGATCACACACTTGATTGAAGAACAAAAGAACAGATTGAAGCTATTTAACACCAGATACCTAGATGTTGAACTTGCAAGAAGACTATAAGACCCACAAAATATTGAAGTACCCACTCCAGATAAAGAAGAAGGACCACCCTCGAATCATAGGGAAGAATCTTAACAACACGAAGTAACTTTGCTAAAAGAAGATAAGAATCAGAATGGAAAAAGGCATACTGATACAAAGCTCACTGGGAAGAAGGATAGAAAGTTAAGTAAGAAGAGAGCTAAGATCAACAAGTTGCAGAAGGTTCCATAGGAAACCTCACAGAAGGGAAATTTGAAAAATTGGAGCTTCGTCAGGATATCAGAACAGTGACACATGGCACTTCGCCATGGAGAATAAATATAGTCGTTGGGGACACTATAATTGTTAGACCAATGCTCCGAATGGGTAGAAAGACATTTATGGATAGACATCTCACCATTTGACCGTTGGGAACACGCCATAATCGACAGAACAAAGTTAATGAAGGATTCATACCCGTTGCAAGAGATCCATTTTCGAGTTCCCTATTTATCCCATCGCTCCATGCACCGAGAACACTTTTTCCAACTGAGAGTTTGAGCCCGCAGACTCAGTTGATTTTGCATAGTGATCATCGCTCTCTTTCTCTCTATCCCATTACTGTGTCTAAGATACCTTCTGAACCTGAGATCGTTAACCCTGAGTGTGTATGTCGTACAAGTTGAGCGCTTTAGAGAAATATGTTGAAGAAGTTCTGATCAACCTCATGACTAAAAGAGTCATGTCAATGTCTATAGGTGTACATGCATCGTAGACGAGAGGACTGTCAGCCTCTTCGTCTACTGCTCACGGAGCCGGACCATCCCGACCATTAGATGAAAAGAGAACCAAGCACAAGGATGATCTAGTGAATTCCAAATTGATCTCGACCATATTACCCTCTTATATACCACCTCTGAGTGGCATAGTAAATTGAGACAACGTGCCCAGAGATTTCGAATACACCTTGGTTACGGCGTACCTCCTGAAGGGGATACGTGCAGTTCGAGCAGACCAAGATAAAATTGCAGTGTTGAAGTTTAGCGACTTCAACCTCGGAGATTGAAAAGTATATAACATTCTCTCCCCACATAAGTACCTGACCAAAACTAAGGGGACTAATTCGAAGATAATCCCCCAGTCATGGACTATGAACCTCACACATTCCACTGTGTTGAACATCATGAAGATTCCCCACTTTGGAAGACACCAAGAGGTGAATGCATGTGTCGAGTTGTTGTTGTCTTGTTTCCATGGTGGATATTTGTGTCTAAACTATCGTATAATAGTTGATATGACGTTGATCAATCGGATCACAGGGTTGAGTATGCAAGGACTTGATCCACATGAGTTTTACCTTGGAAAATCTATGGATCGCGCTCTAGGAAAGAAGATCAAGGACACTTATGGAGATGTCAAGAAGGGCACATGAGGCTACAAGGTAGCTTCTATCCAGAGTGGTGCAGTGCACCTCACTTGTCAGTTGATTGCAAGGAAGTTAGTAAGAAAGAACTGACCCACCCAAGTCACTAGTTTTGTAGTCGACCTCATAGGGAAGTGCGCGGAGGGCCTTCAGATGAACTGGTTGAACTACCTGGTGAACCAGTTGGAACTCGACTATAGTGAAGCACAAGATCAAGGATATGAATTTCATTTCAGCTGTCTCTTGATCCTTATAGATTTTATTGCATGGGATATGTCGGAAGGTACGAACTTCCTGGACATTGAGCCTTTTGAACCACTCACCTCAAAGTTCAGTACACTATGTTATTCAAGGGACATGAATAAAAAGTGGAAGTCAAATGTTGTTTTTCATACCTACTACAATCAACTAAAGATAGTCATACAGTCTGAGCCCCGCATGACTCCAAACATTTTTCATTGGTTCAAGCCTTTGATGAAGTTCAGCATAGATTGGCATTTTATTTACATCATAGTGCACGCCGACAAACACAAGTAACAAATTCAATCCTACTATAATATGACAGAGGAGGACTTGGAGGATATCACTAAGGACTGGTCAGCGAATCTCCTTATTTCAGCGGACCCTGTGGAGATATCTGACATCAACATCCCAGAAACTGCATAGGATACACCCGGACCTAGCAGAACAAAGAAGACCGAAGAGGTCCAAGAGATAGATAGAGCATCCATGAAGATTTCTTCCATATCACCAAAGAAAGGAGGTGATGGAGAAGAGTTGAATGACAAATAATTCAAACAGAAGCAAGGAGACGAGGTTGATCCCCTAAAGAAGAGAAAAGGTTCGCCTCTGAAACCCTCCTCCCGGAAGAAATCAAAGGCCTCCATGAAAAATATGCAGACCATCCTCACCTCTGATGACTTCTACTTCCTCATAGTAGCCCTATAAGATGCTTCATTGGAAAACGAAGAGAAACAAGAAGAAAAGAAAGAGGATATGTATGATTGAATTGAGACTGAAATCTGAGGGGTATAACAGGACCTATAGTCTAGTCATGTAGTCTCCACTGTGCCTGGAGAACCATAATTGGGAGATGAGATAGCTCAACTCCACCGCCTAGCCGATACAGTCAAAGCTCGCCTTCGATGAGCACAAGAAGAAATAGCGCAAGGCACCCAAGATTTGACACAAGTACAAGGAGTACTCATCGAGCAACGTAGTTCTACAGAACAGGAAAATATTTCTCTCCAAGTGAATTTTGATGAAGAAAAAGCACAACTATAGCAAGAAAAGGAACAGTTTCTCACAGAGCAAATCGAAGTAACAGAGGCGGCCAAGAGAGCATTTTTCTCTGTGACAGTCTTAGAAATCAAGGCAGAAGACCGAGTTACACAGTAGGTGAACCAGATTGCAAAGGCCATCCAACAACTACAACAACCCATAGAAGATTTGGAGCTATGCAATGTACCTGAGACCCCACAAGATGTAAGATACCAAAGAGAAGAAACCACC
>SNQJ01S0035304.1:26366-56319 GCA_010110895.2 Picea sitchensis
AGTGGGTTAGCTTAAGAACTATGAAATAGATTGTTTCAAGGTGCAATTTGCATTAAAGTTTTTGTTTGTATCCTCGAGGAGGGTGAGGTTCAAATTTAGATGAATTCTACTATGTTACTAAGTACTATTGTAGCTAAAGATAAACCACACTCCATCATTAAAATAATTTATCCTAGGTGAGATTCAAATTTAGATGAATTCTATTATGTTATTAAGTACTATTGTAGCTAAAGATAAACCACACTCCATCATTAAAATAATATATCCTAAAAACACTCCTTAACAAAATATTACAATATTGTCTTTTATATGTGTAACACTCTGTAACTATATGGTAAGCCACACTCCTTTATTAAAATAATATATCCTACAAAACATTTCTTTAACAAAATATTACAATATTCTAACTATATAGTTTCATCATTTGGCCATTCAATACCATGAATAATTTAAATTGCATATTTTTTGAATTAGTGGCATTCTTGACTGAGTTTCACCATCACATCCTCTAGCGAATTTCTCTAAACAAAATCCTTTAGAAAATGGTGCAATGGTAATTGGGAGGTAATACCTATTCTTACAACATCATAGACACCACACTGAGGAGCTCAAACAAATTCAAACATGCATTTAATAATAGTAAAAAATAAAAAACAATGGATTTGTTTTGTATTAATTATCCTTGGAATGGAATAATTCAAGCATGCATTTAATAATAGTAAAAAATAAAACACAATGGGTTTATTATGTATTAATTATCCTTGGAATGGAATTTAAGGAAATTGTTGTTGTTATCACCATAACAATTTTTGTGTGAAATCTAGTTTCAAGGACTTAGCGAGGCGCTAAACTAATGTGGAGGCATGAAAAACTAGAGGACATTGCTAAGATTAGCGGGAGGAGGCTAAATCTAGCAGAAATACAGAGTTGATGAGACCTGATGGGTCACATATCGTGGGCGCTACAGATCAACGGTCGGGGATCATTTCAGGGGGGAGAACTTGTGCGAAGGATAATTCCCAAAAGAAGGCCGAAAATAAAACTATGGTTTTGGCTCGGGACCATGTGGAACCATTGGGTGCATTTTGGGGTGATAAGTAGGTTGTTCCAAACTGTTTCTCCTCACCCCCGAAATCAGAAAGTATATAAAGGGGGCATGCATCATTATTTTATTATTTTTCAAATACTAGAGCATTGGAAGTTAGTGCAACTGCTCCATTCGAAATGAAGCTAAAAAGTGTGCCAATATCACTCCTCTTCCACTCATTTATAGGTATTTTTCATCGTCACCATGGACCCTATCATTATGTTAGTACAAGAGAAATATCTTGTGTCAAACAAATAAGCCCTAATTGATAGACATTCAGATGTATTCGACACTAAGAGCACCATTTCACCCATCTTTGTGTGCATAGCTAGTCTTTCTGATAATGTAGGGAAACATATACCCTTCCTTGAATCAGTCCAGGCCACCATATTCCCTTACACTATCGAGGTCGCAAATCCCTTCCCCGAATTCATAGGTTGGTGCGCAAAACAATATTCTCAAGAAGAAAAACTTGTCTTAAATAAACAGGGGTTTGAGGTCATGTGTAGACTAGATAGTTTGTCAATTCGATACGCCCTCAGCATACCAGATTCCCCCTCCACAGTGTCTGAACCGTTTGAAGAAGAAAATCTAATCATGGTTTACAAGGAATGTCCATCCGACATCAAAAACCTATTTTTGCAAACAATTGTCAAAACAAAGCATATTTTCGAAAGTTTGTCCCTTCCAATGAGTGTAAATATCATGGTTATTGAAGTACAATGGGTTTGTTCCATACTGAGTCAGATTTTAGGTCTAGATAATTACGAGTACATTGTCTAGGTCATGTTAGGTTTTATGTTGGAATTTTTCTAGTCAGATTCCATTCAGTCAGTTAGCATCAGATTCGATAGATTCATAGCTGATAATATCCACAAGCAACTAGTGAATTTTCAGTCAGTAAGACATTTCAAATATTACACATAATTGCTGAATAATTTCCTGGAGACAAACAAGAGAGTTCCCTAATGCAACATTCATATCAACTGAATGTAAAAGAATCACAATGCTCATTTTTATCAACAAAGTCATGTCAAGGGTTTATAGCGTGATTTTCAACACTAGTCTGCCAAGAGTCTTAGATGACATGAGGATTTATTTATAGCCAAATCTAGAAAACAGAGTGGCGGACTAGGTGTTGTTCATGCATTCAATAGATATATGGTTTCATGGGTCATGAATCCCCCTATATTCTACCTATTTTTCTAGCACCCAAAGTGTTTTCCCCAGAGTTCATCAGTCAAAGAATCATATCAGAGACAGAGCACTTCCTGAAATTACATAAGGAATCCAACCTCAAATTTCCTTTCATCATTGGACCTTTCATCATCAAGACAAGATCATGTTTATCCTAGATCTAGGACAAGCTCAAGGATTTTGGATTTGCACAGCTATAGGGAAGAATATATGATCCACATTAGATCATATCCAAGAGAAGACTGGTGAACAAACAACCCCCCTATGAGCATGAGCATGTTGAGGGTTTTGACAAATTGGAAAATCTAGATGTCTATGATGATATGGAATCTATATTGCAACCAGCTCAAACAAAACAAGTGGAGGCAACCCTGCAACAGACTCAAACACATAAAAATCCTCAGAAGTTGATAATTAAAGTCCCCAAGGTAAGTGTTTACAACAAAAGAAGCATTTCAGAGGCCCTAGGCACTAGTAGTCAGTAGACTGCCCCTAATAAAATGAAGATCACACAATCCCCACAGATAGTGTATCTAGAGGAGGAAGATGAGCCTAAAGAACAAGTGAATATGGATATGTTGGAGAGTTTCACCCGCAATGTAGAAGTTTGTAAAGGAAGCAAGCTCCAAAATGAAGGTAGCTCAAGAAATTTCAACAAAAAAAATCACATATTTGATAAGGCACCTGGAGTAACCTATCAATTTAAAGAAGAATTGGAAAAGAAATATGATGAGAAAGGAAACTTGGCTATGAGTGAAATGAGGGAGTTGATCCCCAAGGTAGAAAATATTTTTCAGCACAAGTCTTCTATGTTCACAATAAGAGATATAGAGAAGAGGAAATTCAACATAGCAGTTGCAGATGAGGATAAAGTGTCTGAGATTAAGCTAAAATACGAGAACATCAGTTCTCCAGACAAGGTGAAATTCCACTGGAATACCAATGATATGCTGTATTCAGATTAATTGGGCCTAAGTCTAAAGAATTTGAAATTGTCAACCTATGCAATTAAGTTAGAAGGGAAGTTGAGGCAAGAAAAAACATCCAACAGAGCTTGGCAAACTCAAGTTAAGAGGCTAGAATCTGAAGGCCCTCGGGAGTGAATCCTCCTTAAAAGAAAAATACAAGTTGATTCAAAGCTTGAAGAAGAATCTAAAAATGTATCCCAAAGAGCATCCACAAACAAAAGAATTGGTTTCTCTAGAATAGGAGAAGGAGTCATTTCGAGAAGAGGCATTGAATTACAAGGCCAAGGTATTAGAGCTGGAGAAAGAAAAAGTGAACTGGTCACAAGGATAGACAGAGGTACCAAACATGGATGTAAATGTACCTTCTACTGCAGAAGTTGGGCCAAGCACTGAAGGACTTTTCTAAGACATGTCACAAGTTAGCCTGAAGGTAGGAGAAATCAAAGGTCTAAAGAGAGATATAGAGAAATTGAAGCAAGAAATGAAAACAAATGATGAGAGGATGGCCCAACTTCAAAAGGAGAATCAAGATTTGCATGAAAGAGTAGACAAGAAGAAAACAAGGTTGAGAGGCAAAGGACTATTGCAGGGAGACAAACACATAATCTGGGATTCTATTGTTGTTGAAGCTGCTAAGTTCAGAGTGTACTTGAATTTCATCAATGAGAAAGATAGCATGGCCATCACAGCCAGAAGCAGGTGCAGTGTTGTAAATTAAACCCTAGCAAAGAAACCCTCAGAGTGGTCCCAAAATGTTATAAACTTGTTGAATTCCATCCCCACTATAGAACTTCATACCATTGGGGTCAAAGATAGGACTACATTGGTCATCTGGGCCAGGAGGGTCATTGCTAAGCATAACCTACTAAAATCAGTCTAAACGAAGGCCATACAGATGGAGCAGAGTATACAGGAATTCAAAGATCTGTTTGAAGGAATTTTCATCAAAGGCCTCCCACTATTTTGGGATGGAAAAGGAAAAGTGTATGATCAGGAGGAATAAAAATCTCGCCTCGCTCAATGTAGAATGAACATTCTAAGTTTGAAATCTTGGAGGAAAACTTGAAAGGAGAAAACCTGGTGGAATATTTGATCACATATTTTGAGATCTTGAATCAATTCAAGACAATGAAGATTGGACTACCATTCATGATGTATGCCTCTTGCATTGACCTAGATATCCTAATCAAGGAAAGTATGGACTATGATATCCCTTCTGACCTGGAGGGGAAGGAGATAGTGCGGTTGGGTAAAACAAAGTGCCTTTTTCCAGGAACCAACAAATAATGCCCAAGTGTCACCAGAATGATAGATCCGACTAAGGAACAAAATAGGACAGATAGTGAAGGAAGAAGGTGAAGAGTCAAAGGAATCGACCATTGTTTAATGAATCATTTTTTTATTAATAATTGTAATTGGTTCCCATACCGAAACTGTCATGTTGTAATTATTGTAATCTGTTTTAGAAGCTGAAACGTTTCAGTTCAACTATTGTAATTGGTTTCTAATTGAAGGAAATCGAATTGTATAAATGTTAGAAGTTTTGAATGTATTGATATTGGCAGAAGTGCAAGAACACATTTTAGTTGTTCTCAATTGTAATTTTATGGCGCCGAATTGAATACATATGAAGAAGCTTTTGAAGTCTCTATGAAAAGATTCTAATGGTGGAGATATGAGCTTTGTCTTTTCTCCTTGTATGTATTTCCCGTGTTCTTTAATTCCATTTTCACTGTCTTCTATTTAAATTGGATAGTTTCAAAGCCCTGAATTCATCTTGTGATGCTCTTGTCTTAAGCAATTTAAAATGTGTTAATTTCCTCATAACTAATTCAGAATTCATTTTATTAATGATTTGATGAAGTTACTTTTTTTCTTCTTCTTCTTACACTCTGCAAACTATAATTTATAACTCAGATTCATCACCTCACTTATCCTTTATCCTCTGGAGAGTTCTACTGGTCAGTCATTTTTTTTTGTTCATTTTCATAATTTTGACTCCATATCCCTAAGTGTCCCTCCCCTTCCTTGCCAACAAATCTATAAAAACCCCAAAACAACAATCCTAGCCATTGATTGACAATGCAATACCAAGTGACATGAGAGAACCCTCTCTGAGCTGAAATAGGCTAGTACCTAGCTCTAAAGTTGGTTTGTAGGTTACTTTTGTCATGTGTTTATCAACCGAACAAATTCACAGAGTGCTAACATTTTGGCGTCATTGTTGGGGATCAAAAGTGAAATCTTCCCTGAGAAAAGAATGACTTAAAGTTTTAGATATGATTCATGAGGGTGATAGTGAATCAAACACCCTATTGGATGAGAATATTTTTACCCTGACGACTCCATTACCAAGAGACCAATACCACAAAGTAGTTTGAGCTAGGAATCCTTTCTCCCGATATAATTCACACCAACAAAAACCCAGACACAGAAGCTGCAATCCATGTGTCTGATCATGAAAAGATTATACACAAAAGAAAAGAAAATAAAATAAGCCCAGATTTACACTTAGACATATATCTATCCTTTCCCAAAGATGGAGTAACAAGCATTGAATATCTTGATTTTGATGTAAAATTTGAGCAAACTCTGTTCAGAACTAAATCTGAATCTTGTTTGAACGAGGTCATATTTGATAAGAAAAGGTTCCAAGATTTAATTTTAGCTACCTCTACCAAGATTATTGTGATTCATACTGAGAAACAACAACCAATTCAAGTCCTTACAACAGCCATGGAAGCTAGGTTTTCCCCTCTCATTCTACTTTCTCAGTTACATGATTTTCCCTCGAAGTATAATCTAAGGATTAAATTGTATGATATTGAAGGAAATGTCTCAACTGAAAAGAATCTAAACCGGTTCAATGATTTCATATACTTAGAATAATTAGACTTTGAGGATGCAAAAATGAGGTTGTTTACACAAAATCTTGCAGGAGAAGTCAAAAAGTGGTTTATAGCTCTACCAGCAACCAGTATCATAAATTTTGAAGCCTTTGAAACAAATTTTCTCGCAAAGTGGGGTGACAAGAAAAACCTCCTGCAGTTGTTAACCCAGTATAACAACATGAGGAGATCAACTAATAAAATAGTGTAGGAGTTTTCAGCCAGGTTTATAAAGGTCTATAATTTAATTCCTACTGAAGTGAAACCCCCCCCTAACGCTGCAGAACTTAGATATGTTGATTCCTTTGAAAGTGATTTTGCTTTGTTCTTGAGGGAAAGAAGATATACTTCATACATGATATGATGAATGATGCAATAGGAGTAGAAGTGAATCTAATGGCCTTAGGAAATATCAAATCTGAATCTGACAGGGACATGAACAAAAGTCAAGAAAAGGAATGAACTTCAACCTCACAAACATCAGAAGAAAGGTTTGAAACGATGATGAAGACTATGGAGAAAATGATGGAGAGAATGGCTTTATGTAATAAGCCTAACACCCGAGAAAATGTTGATGTTCCAACTAGAAATAAGAGAAGACCAACAATCCCAGAAATGAGGCAAAGAGATCATAGGAACCAGGGAGATCAACCAATAAGACCTCCTTTCCAAAATAATTATGTAAATGAGAATTATGATGAAAATTTTGAAGATAAAACGCATTGTCGTGATGGGGATGAAACATAACTATTTTTGACTAAAGAGGAACATGACCAGTTCATGGATGCTAATGAAATATTCATGCTGGAAAATGATGATAGGTTGTGAGTAGAAAGAGAATATTACCAAACAAGGTTGCAGAATTCCATCATGTAGTTCCAGAAATAGTATAATCTTAGAAGCAAAAAGGTGCCTAAAAATCCTCCAAAGAAAAATCCTACGAAAGAAGCGCAGAACAACATACCTTCTTCAAGTCATCCTAAAAGGGAGTCTGCTGCAAAATATGCCATGGAAAAAGGAAATCAGAAGTAAGAACCCCAGAAGAAATTACCTGAAACTAGGAAGGAGACAGTCTTCAAAGAGGTAGAGAAAGCCTCATCCTCGTTTAATTTTGAAAGTGAGATGTCCAAGATTAAAATCTTTGTACCATTCAATGAGTTGATAAAGAATAGTGAGTATAGAAATTAGATCATAAAAATTCTCAAGATGGAACATACTTCTGACACTTTGAACGTACAAGACGATCATCCTGCCATCTTATTTGGCCCACGTGTAGAAGAGAATGGTGATGCTGAAGAGGTCCTCCCTTTCTATGTTATTCTGAATATACATGATATGACCCTACACAATGCCATGTTGGATTCTAGTGAATCCCATAACCTAATGTCCAAGGTGGTCATGGACCAATTGTGCCTGGACATCACAAGGCCTTACAAAGATCTGTTCTCTTTTGATTCAAGGAAGATGAAGTGCCTAGGTCTAATCAAAGATATGGTTTTTTATTTGTCCCAAATTACAACAAATAATATGGTCATGGATGTAGTGGTTGTTGATATCCCTCCCAATGTTGGCATGTTGTTGTCCAGGTCATGGGCTACAAAGTTGAAAGGAACTTTACAAATGGATATGTCATATTCTACTATCCCTGTCTTTGGTCAAGATAGGAGATTTTACAGAGAGGTTTTGTTCAAATAAATGGTCATCAACAAGGAACAGTCAAATAACCATCCCATCTACTTTGTGGAGACTAAGTTGGGGTCTTCCATTTTCTTTAATGATCTATGTTTTGAAGAGAAAGGGCCAAAGATTGATATGGATGTCAAAGATAAATCTGATTAGCAGATTAAGAAGTTTTGAGAGCAACAGGACAATGAAAAAAATGATATGTGGAGCATGAGCTTCGATAGAGTTGTCAACAGAGAGGGGGTAGGAGCTGGTGTGTGGATTAACCCCCCCATATTGTCTACAAAATTGTGCTCTTATAAGATTGCTTTTGATTTCACAAACAACATGGCTAGATATGAGGCATTGGTGTTAGGATTGAAGGATTTAAAAGAAATGGGTGCTAAGAGGATAGATGGTCATGGGGATTTCGAGTTGATCATAAATCAGGTGAAGGGAATATATCAATCCAAGAACCCCAAATTAAGAGCATACAGGAATACAGTGCTTGACCTACTTGAAGAATTTTCAGAATATATCCTCTCAGTGATTCCTAGGGGTCAGAATTAGACTGTTGATGCCCTTTCCACTTCAACTTCAGTTTTCAAGATTCCAATCTTTCCTAGAAGGGTATATGAAGTTGAGATCAAGCAAAGACCAACATTTCCTGATAATATCAAGTAATAACAGGTTTTTGAAGATGATAAACAAATAGAATTTTTTCTCAAAATGGAATATGGATTTGAACATTTAAATGTTGATGAAGAATATTGTGATGAAGAGGTATATGCAACTATGTTCATGAAGGATGGTTACTTTGAAAAATATATTTATGGTAGAGATATAGTGCATATGAAAAGTAACATCATTCCCAAAGGCCTCGTCCCATTGGAGAAAAGATTTGATAACAATGATGTTGCCAGGAGTCCAAAAATTATAGTAAATGAAGGGGATGTTGAAGATTGCAACATTGGGACTCAAGAATATCCTAATATCATTAAGTTTTCCAAAACACTCAGCCCATAATTCAAGCAGAGATATATCAATTTAATGAAATAATTCCCTCATGTTTTTTCCTGGATTTATGAAGATCTGAAATTTTATGACACCAAAGTAATTCAACATGTGATCCCAATCAAATAAGATCATAAACCTTCCAAAAATAAATTATTAATAATAAATCCTTTGTTGCTTCCCTTAATTGAGAAAGAGATAAAGAATTTGTTTGAACCCAATATCATAGTGTCTCTGAGGTTCTCTAAATGGGTGGTAAATCCGGTGCTTGTTAGAAATAAGAGTGGAGAAATCAGGTTATGTGTAGACTTTAGAAATTTGAATAGGGTGTCTCTTAAGGACAAATACCCACTACCTAAGATTGATCACATTCTGCAGAAAGTAGTGGGTTCTCAAAAGATGTCAATGTTGGATGGTTTCTCTCGGTACAATCAAATCATGGTGCACCCTGATGATCAGGAAAAGACAAAATTCAAAACACCATGGGGTACTTTCATGTATGCCAAGATGCCTTTTAGGCTCATGGATGCAGGGGAAACATTTCAAAGAGCTATGGAAATAGATTTTGATGATGAGAAATACAAATTCATTGTTATCTACTTAGTTGATATCACTGTGTATTCAGTTTATGATGAAGAACATCTCAAGCATCTAAGAAGGGAATTTCATAAGTGTATAAAGTTTGGCATTTCATTGAACCACAAGAAGTCAAATTTAGCCATGGAAGAAGGAAATTTGTTGGGTCACATTATTTCAAAGGAGGGGATAAAAATAGATCCAAGCAAAGTTGAGAGAATCTTAAAAATTGGCATACCCAGAAGTAAAAAACAAGTGCTATCTTTCCTGGGAAAAGTGAATTTTCTGAGAAGGTTTATCCCTAACCTGGATGAAATCATAAAGTATATCACTAACATGCTAAAGAAAGGAAATGAAATAAAGTGGACCCCTGAAGCCAGAAAATCCTTCGAAGACATTAAAGTGGCATTGACGAAGGCCCCAGTACTAGCCAGTCCTAATTTTGAAAAAGACTTTATATTGTTCTCTTTTCCTCAGAGCACACCATTGTTGGTGTTTTACTACAGAAATATGAGAAATTTTTTGAGAATCCTATATTTTATTATAGCATGACATTGAGGGATGCCCCCTTAAAGTATGATATCATGGAGAAGCAAGCATATGCACTGGTCAAGTCCTTGAAGGAGTTAAAAGTTTACATCTTGCATTCTCATACTACTGCTTATGTGCCCAGTAGTTCTGTGAAAGACATGTTAACCCAGCTTTATCCTGAAGGAAAAAGGGGCAAGTGGATAGTTGTGTTGCTGGAATATGACCTTGATATCAAACCGACAAAGTTGATCAAGGGGAAGGGGCTTGCAAAGTTGATGGCAAAGACAAATTGTGAAATATTAGGAATAAATTTCATTTTTGACCTGTTAACAGATGCAAAGGAGGAGAGGGCCCCTCAAATATCTCAAAAAATTATTGACTCCCCCATGGTATGATGATATTATTTATTTGTTGAGAAATTTGCAGGCTCCTCCTGAATTGAGTAAAACCAAGGTCAGGTTCTTAAAACTGAAAGCAAAAAAAATTTGTATGGTAAATCGATCTTTATATTGGAAGGATCCAGGGGGAATATTGTTGATTTGTTTGCTGGAGGAAGAAGCAAAATGAACCATCAAATAATTCCATAAGGGTGAATGTGGTGGACACCATTATTGGAAAACCACTGTGCACAAGATTTTGAGGGTTGGTTTCTATTGACCTAGAATTTTTTCTGACGTCTACAAAGAGGTTTCAAGATGTCATGAATGCCAATTTTTTTATGAGAAAATAAAATTGCATCTTTTTCCTTCAAAAACCATCTCTGTTGAAGAACCTTTTAGACAATGGGGCCTTGATTTTATAGGAGAAATCCATCCACATTATTCATCTCAACACAAGTGGATTCTAACAACGACATATTACTTCACTAAGTGGATTAAGGAAGTTCCCATCAGGTAGGCCATAGATGTTGTTACCATCCAATTTTTGGAAGACAATATTTTGTCCAGGTTCGGGTGTCCAATCAAAATCATCACAGACAATGCAGTTTCATTTAAGTCCAAAAAGATGGAGAATTTTTTCAGTGAATACAACATAAATCTTGGCCACTCCACTTCTTATTACCCTCAAGGCAATGGGTTGGTTGATTAATCCAACAAGAGCTTAACCAAAGTTATAAAAAAGTTGTTGCAAGATAAAAAAAAAACTCATCCATGCACTATGGGTTGACAGAATCGCCCTTTCAGATTGTTTATGGCACAGAGGAAATTTTTCCTACCACATTGGGGTTTCCAGTGATGAGGTTGGTATAGGAGAAGGATGCCTAAACAGATGTCACTCGAAGAAGAAAATATGAATTGATCAATGTACAACAAACAAGAGAAAAATCCTTCAAAAATGCTCAGTTGCACCAAGACAGGATTAAAAGTGATTTTGAAAGACATACCAAGGAGGATGATTTCAAAGTGGGAGACTTGGTATTGAGATGGGATGACAGAAATGAAGATAAGGGAGAGCATGGGAAATTTGATCATCTATGGCTGGGACCTTTCAAAATTGCAACATACCATGGAAATAATACCTATCTGATAAAGGAAAGTAATGGAGATATCGTGGGATGAGGACCTATGAATGTCAAGTTCCTCAAACATTATATCATTTATAGAAATCATCACCCTTTCCATTCATTGTACATAATAATTTTTTAGCTTGAAGTTATTTAAATAAAGGCAGAAAAACTGAAGTCCAAGGTGAAGGACTTGAGTTATGTTGAGTAGATTTTGAGTTTTATGTATAAATGTTGGTAAATTCAGTCGCATGAGTAAATCATAGCCCAATGGGTAGGCACTCATTATGTTGTTCTTTTCTACCTCACAAGGAGGATAACATCCCTAGTTGGAGCCCATGTTATCACCATAACAATTTCTATGTGAAATCTAGTTTCCAGGACTTAGAGATGTGCTAAATTGATGCGGAGGCATGAAAAACTAGAGGACAAGGCTAAGATTAGTGGGAGGAGGCTAAATCTAGCAGAAATATCGAGTTGATGGGACCCGATGGGTCATAGATCAATGGTCAGGGATCATTTTTGGGGCAGAACTTGCACAGAGGATAATTCTCAAAAGAGGGCCGAAAAGAAAACAATGGTTTCATCTTGGAACCACGTGGTGCCACTGGGTGCTTTTCGGGGCGATAAGAAGGTTGTCCCAAACTATTTCCCCTCTCCCCCGAAATTGGAAAGTATATAAAGAGGGAGCGGATCATTATTTTATTATTTTTAAAATACTGGAATGTTGGAAGTTGGCACGACCACTCCATTTGAACTGAAGCTCAATAGTGAACCAATATAATGCCTCTTCCACTCATTTACATGTATTTTTAATCTTCACCATGGACCCTATCATTATGTCAGTAGCAGAGAAAGATCTAGTGTCAAATGAAGAATCCCTAATTGACAAATATTTAGATGTATTCGACACTGAAATCACCATTTCACCCATCTCCGTGTTCAAAGCTAATTTGTCCAATAATGTAGGGAAACAAATACCCTTCCTTGAAGAATTACATGCCACCATATTCCTTTATGCTACCGAGGTCACAATCCCCTTCCCCAAATTCATAGGTTGGTGCATAGAACAATATTCTTAGGAAAAAAAAGGTGTCTTAAATAAATAGGGGTCTGAGGCCTTGTGTAGAGTAGATAGTCTATCAATTCGATACACCCTTGGCATACCAGAGTCCCCCTCCATAGTGTTTGAACTGCTTGAAGAAGAAAATATAATCATGGTTTACATGGAATATCCCTCCGAAGTCAAAAACCTATTTTTGCAAACAATTATCAAACCAGACCATATTTCAGAAAGTATGTCCCTGCCAATGAGTGTAAATATCATGGTTATTGAAGTCCAATGGGATTGTTCCATACTGAGTTAGATTCCAGGTCTATATAATGAAAATTACGTGGTCGAGTTCATGCTAGGTTTTCTGCTGGTGTTTTCCAGTTAGATTCCAGTCAGTCAGTTTGCATTAGTGTCGATAGATTCATAGTTGATAATATCCACAAGAAGCTAGTGAATTTTCAGTCACTAAGACATTTCAGATATTACACATACCTACTGAAGACTTTCCTGTAGACAAACAAGAAAGAGTTCCTTGAATAAGCATTCATGTCATCTGGATGTAAAAGAATCACAATGCTCATTTTTATCAACAAGCTCATGTCAAGTGTTTACAGCCTGATTTTCAACACCATTCTGCCAAGAGTCCTAGATGACATGAGGAGTTATTTACAGCCAAATCCAAAAAATAGAGTGCGGGACTAGGTGTTGTTCGTGCATTCAAAAGTGATATGGGTTTATGGTTGTCATGAATCCCCCTATCTTCTGCCTATTTTTCTAACACCCAGATTCTTTTCCCTAGAGTTCATTAGGCAAAGAATCATATCAGAGACAGAGCACTTCCTAAAATTACATAAGGCATCCAACCTCAAATTTCCTTTCATCATTGGACCTTTCATCATCAATACAAGATCATGTTTATCCCAGATCGAGGCCAAGATCAAGGATTTTGGATTTGCACAGCTACATGGAAGAATATATGATCCACATCAGATCATATCCAAGAGAAGACTAATGAACAAACATGTCCCCTATGAGCATGAGCATGTTGAGGGTTTTGACAAATTGGCAAATCTAGATGTCTGTGTTGATATGGAAGATATCTTGCAACCAGCTCAAACATAGCAAGTGCAGAAAACTGTGCAATAGACTCAAACACATCAAACTCCTTATAAGTTGATAATTAAAGTCCCCAAGGTAAGTGTTTACAACAAAATAAGTAGTTCAGAGGCCCTAGGAACCAGTAGTCAGCAGACTGCCCCTAATAAAATGAAGATTACACAATCCCCACAAATAGTGGATCTAGAGGAGGAAGAGGAGCCTAAATAATAAGTTAATATGGATATGGTGGAGAGTGGCATCAACAATGTAGAAGTTGGTAAAGGAAGAAAGCTCCAAAGTGAAGGCAGATCAAGAACTTTCAGCAGCAAAAAACACATCTTTGATAAGGCACCAGGAGAAGCCTATCAATCTAAAGAAGATTTGGCAACGAAATATGTTGAGAAAGGAAACTTGGATAAGAGGGAAATGAGGGAGTTGATCCCTGAAGTAGAAAATATTTATCAACACAAGTCTTCTTTGTTCACAGTAAGAGATATAGAGAAGAGCACATTCAACATAACACTTGCAGATGAGGATAAAGTGTCTAATATTAAGCTAAAATATGACAACACCAGTGCTCCAGACAAGGTGAAATTCCACATGAGTACTAGTGATATCCTGTATTCATATTAATTGGGCCTAATTATAAAGAATTCTAAGTTGTCAACCTATGAAATAAATTTGGAAGGGAAGTTGAGGCAAGAAAACTCATCGAGTAGAGCTTGGCAAACTTAGGTCAAGAGGATAAAATCTAAAGGACCTCAAGGAGTGAAATCCTCCTTAGAAGAAAAATACAAGTCAATTCAAAGCTTGAAGAATAAACTAAAAATGTCTTCCACAGAGCATCCACAAACAACAAAATTGGTTGCTCTAGAATAGGAAGAGGCATTTCAACAAGAGGCATTGAATTACAAGGCCAAGGTATTACAGCTTGAGCAAGAAAAAGTGAACTGGTCACAAGGATAGACAGAGGTACCAAACATGGTTGTAATTGTACCTTCTACTATAGAATTTGGGCCAAGAACTGAAGGACTTGTCCTTGCCATGTCACAGGTTAGACTAAAGGTAGGATAAATAAAAGGTCTAAAGGGATATATAGGTAAATTGAAGAAATAAATGAAAACAAAAGATGAGAGGATGGCCCAGTTTCAAAAGGAGAATCAAGATTTGCATGAAAGAGTATACAAGATGAAAACAAGGTTGAGAGGCAAAGGACTGTTGGAGAAAGCCAAACACATCATATGGGATTCTATTGTTGTTGAAGTTGCCAAGTTCAGGGTGTACTTGAATTTCATCAATGACAAAGATAGCATGGACATCATAGCCAAAAGCAGGTTCACTGTTGTAAATGAAACCCTAGAAAAGAAACCCTCATAGTGGGTCCAAAATGATATAAACCTTTTGAATTCCATCCCCACTGCAGAACTTCATACCATTGGGGTCAAAGATACGACTACATTGATCATCTAGGCCAGGAGGGTCATTGAAAAACATAACCCGCTAAAATAAGTCCAAACCAAGGCCATACAGATGGAGCAGAGTATACAGGAATTCAAAGATCTGTTTGAAGAGTTTTTCATCAAAGGCCTCCCACCATTTTGGGATGGCAAAGGAAAATTGTATGATCAGAACGAATACAACTCTCACCTCACCCAATGCAGAATGGATCACTCTAAGTTTGAAATCTTGGAGGAAAACTTGAAAGGAGCAAACCTGGAGGAATATTTGATCACAGATTTTGAGATCTTGAATCAATTCAAGATAGTGAAGATTGGACTTCCATACATGACATATGCCTCCTGCATTGACCTGGAGATCGCAATCAAGGAAATGATGGACTATGATATCCCTTTTGACTTGCAGTGGAAGGAGATAGTGCGACCGGGTAAAACAAAGTGTAGTTTTCCAGGGACCAACAAATAATGCCCAGGTGTCACCAACATGGAAGATCTGACAGAGGACCAAAACATGACAGATGGTGAAGGCAGAAGATGAAGAGTCAGAGGAATCAACCATTGGTTCATGAAGCATTTTTTGATTAATCATTGTAATCGGTTCCCATACCGACACTATCATGTTGTAATTATTGTAATCGGTTTTAGAAGCTGAAATGTTTCAGTTCAGCTATTGTAATCGGTTTCTAATTGAAGTAACTCGAATTGTAAAATGTTAGAAGTTTTGAATGTATTGATGTTGGCATAAGTGCAAAGGAACCTTTTAGTTGTTCTCAATTGTAATTTTCTGGAGCTGAATTGAATACATATGCAGAAGATTTTGAAGTCTCTATGAAAATATTCTAATGGTGGTGATATGAGATTTTTCTTCTCTCCTTGTATGTATTTCCTGTGTTCTTTAATTCCATTTACACTGTCTTTTGTTTGAATTGGATACTTTAAGATCCCATAATTCATCTTGTGATGTTCTTGGATTAAGAAATTTAAAATGTGTTAATTTCCTCATAAGTAATTCAGAATTTATTTCATTAATGCTCTGATGCAGTTGCTTGTTTTCTTCTTCTTATTACACTTTGTAAACTAAAATTATAACTCGGATTCATCATCTCACTTATCCTTTATCTTATGGAGAGTTCTACTGGCCAGTCATTATTTTCGTTCATTTTCAGAATTTTGACTCCATAGCCCTAAGATTCCCTCCCCTTCCTTGCCAACAAATCCATAAAAACCCCAAAACAAAAAACCTATCCATTTATTGACAATGAAATACCAAGTGACACGAGAGAGCCCTCTCTGAGATGAAATAGGATTGTACCTAGCTCTAAAGTTGGTTTGTAGGTTACCTCTATCGTTTGTTTATTAGTCGAACAAATTTACAGAGTAATAACAGTTGCTGCAAAAATTAAAAGAGTAATACAACAATTAGACAACAAGGACAATCCATTTTCTCACAAAATACCCTTGAAATAACCTCAATTGGAATTCTTAGTTGAGCATTATAATTTAAACAAAAAAATCGCAATGCATTATTAAATTAAACAAAGGAAA
Organism: Picea sitchensis; assembly: GCA_010110895.2. Taxonomy (NCBI): domain Eukaryota; kingdom Viridiplantae; phylum Streptophyta; class Pinopsida; order Pinales; family Pinaceae; genus Picea; species Picea sitchensis. Next base: position 42,948 of record SNQJ01S0035304.1, read on the forward strand.
CCATTTTACCTTTTAGCTTGGTCTTTGGGATAAATTATATTACATCCCTACTACAATTTACTATTGGTTTTCCTTCTTGTTTCTCTTATAATTCTTCTTGTTTCTTTCATAATGCTACATAGCCTCTATTGGAACTATGATCTCCTTCCTTATTTTATTTTTCTTCCGCACACTTATTTGTGCAAGTCCACCTAATAGTCAAGTTAAATTTTCCTTCTCTCTTCTATAGGATTCTACCTAGAACTTCCATTGGAATCCTTTTTCTTCTTCCTATTCTTCTATTTGAGTGACTCTACTTCAGTGAGAGAACTACCTCCTCTCTTATTACTTCATTTTCTTCCTCTACTTATTATTATTTCCCATTTTTATTTTGTAAGTTTCCCCCTTCTATGAAACAAACCTACTTATAGTGTTTATGTGTTCACTTATGGGGCTGACTTATAAAATTGGCTAGAAGAACTTATACTTTTTGGTTGGGCCAACCTGGAAAAATATTTCATATCTCCTTATTCCAATGGAGTTAGAGGGAGTGCAATATACCGATGGAAAGGTCTCAAAATAAAATTTTAAAAACATATATCATATGCTCCCATTTGAGATATTTATTTAGAGTAAAAAGGCCTTCAAATATATAGTATCTAAAATGAGCATAAAATATCCAAAACCAATATTTCCAACAATATCCATCTTGTAATTTTTATCTTGGACATATGTATTCTCCCTCTATATTTAACATCAATGAATACACTATTTCCAACAATCCCCCCCTTTTTCATTGATGGAAATCCTTATTCAATTATGTAATACTCCCCCTTTCTACAATTTCTTCCTCTATCTGCAACTTCTCCCCCTTTGACATCAATCGAAAAGGGATGCTCCCCCCAAAATTGTGCTTCCCTTTACTGATGAGACGAGAGGGATATCACTCTCAAATTTTGTATGAGATATTAAAATGTGTCTATGGGAAGGGGTTTAGTAAAAATATATATATCCTATTCTTTGGTGGCAATGTATTCTAGATTGGCACTTTGCTCGACTACATTTTCTCTTAGGAAGTGGTACTTGATGGGAATATGCTTTGTATTCGAGTACATAAAAAGATTATTCAAAATGTTGATCACACTTGTGTTTTCACATATGATTGAGATTGGTTGATAATATTCTAACTTGATATCCTTCAATGTGTGATTCATTCATAGAACCTGTGTGCAACATGTTTCTGCTGTAATATATTTGACTTCTTCTATGGATAAAGAGATTGAAGGTTTTTTCTTACTCAACCATAATACTAGATAATTTCCTAGAAAGAATTCTTTTCCACTGCTACTTTTCTTGTAATCAATACTTCCTTCCCAATCTGCATCTTTATATGCTATTAGACTGAAGTCTTTACCTATTGAATACCACAAGCCAATGTCTAATCATATCAATTCTACATTCATTCCCTTGATCCAATGTTTTTTTTAAGTGGAATTTCACCAATTTGGCTAAATTTAATTTGTTTTGAAGAAATTTAGGCTACAAAATTTTATGTTTTCATTGAAAATAAAAAAACTTATAGCACAATTTATTATTATAGTTATGCATACACTGATATTTTTCACTTAAATATAAACATTTTCCATGAACATATAATAGGTTTTTTTAATAAATATTCCAAATCAATGATTATGCATCATAAATGATCTAGATTATTTTGAGAACGAAATGAAAACAAAAATATAGCATAGATATAACAAGGAAAAACACAAATATATTGCAAGAAACACAAAAATATAGTGAAACCCAACTTGTATTAATGAATAAGATAGAAAAACATTATAGAACACAAATTGGAAGAATGTGATAGCTTATCTCTAAAAAGAAAGAGATGTTGGCTACGCTTCATTCATGAGAAGATTTACATCACAATCCATTGCATCCTTAAAGGGCCTCCACCTCAATTATATATGAGAAAGTGAGAGGAGAACAATTCCCATGATGCATGTGGGATAAATTAGCCTAAGTTTATAAAATGTCATAGGCATATAAAATAATAGGACTTCTTGGGTGGTCACCCATCCCAATACTACTCTAGCACAAGCATGCTTAACTGCGTAGTTCTAATGGGATCTGGTGCATTAACGCTATGTTATAATCATGTACATAACACAACTAGGAAATAATTGCATGATGTATGTAATTAACGAATGAAGATGACATTACATTCCACTCCCCATCAAAAGAGTGAATATCATGGTTTATCAAAACCATATGCTTGAAATGTTGATTCAATGGAAAAGGTGGATGGCCACCAAGATCCACCTGGATCATTCCTCCCCCCTTAGGAAGCAGTGGTCCCCATTGCATCAAGTTCCATAGGGAGATAGAGAAACCTCTCCTGAATCTAAACCTTGGTGAGTTGTTTTCCTTATTGAAGTAGATGTCATGTTTCTACTTTGCATGTGGAAGGATGTCATGAACCTGTTGGAGGTTTTGGATCCATTCAAAAGATGTGGCTACATGATCTACCTTGGTCTGGGTGTGGGAGGACTCTATTGGTGAAGATGAATGAAGAAGATCTATATCAATATTGGGGGATAATGGTTGGAACCGAAAGCATACCTTAAAAGCGTCATGGACAATAGAGCTATGTTGAATATATGTAATGTTGGCCCTTGACCACGTTTTGGGAGATCTTTGGTCAAGTTTGACCTATTTTGGGACTTTGACATCCTGTCGAAGATGGAGTACAAGACGAAGAAGAGATTGTGGGATCTCAGCCCCTTTTTGGGTCCTTTTTTGGGATTTGGGTATATGTAATGTGTATGGGATGTAATCCCATGGGTTTACCCATGTTTAGGCCTATTTTGTAAAGTATAAATAGATGTCTAAGCAATGTAAGAAGGGGAATCTATGTGATGTGAGGCCAATAAGCTAAGTGCTAAGTGCAAGTATGATTTGTAGATGCTCTGTGCATATTGTGAGAAACTGTAGAGCTAAGTGCAAGTGGTTGTAACAGACAATGAAAGGATTTGTGCTAGACCTAGCTCAAGGAAGGAGGATCTGGTGAGGTGCACACAAATCTCCTTTCCTATGTGGAGTAGGGTTTTTGTGGCCCTATGCATATAGATGACTGATTGAAGATAATAAAGAAGAAGATTTGGTGGATGTAGCCCCAGGGTGGGGGTGAACCATATAAATACTATGTTATTCTGATCTGTACGATGTTTTGATGTATTTATGTGTTATTTGTTAAGTGATTGATATAGATAGATAGATAGATATGTTTATGCTTTGTGCTTATGATGAATCCGGATGTTAGATCTAATATAGGTGAATGCTCTTAGTGCTTGAATATGCTAGATCTGATCCATTTTATTTATTCTAAGTCCTTATATACATTAGATCTAGGTGGATGTTGCAATGCTCTATTTTATTTGCGAAGTATATATTGGTTAAATAATAACGAACTGACGGTGCTAAGTTCTCTATTAAGTATTGTAATCACATATATGTGTCCTAGATAAGGTTGTGAACACCTAAGTCTTGCAACCACCCCTTCCTCTACCTCATGTGACACTTCATCTTCTTCGCAGGTGTTGTTGAAAGGGCCGGTAGTTAGGGTTTTGTTGGTGCATTTTTGTAGCGTTGAACACTGGGTCTGTCCCTGTGTCAAAAAATGGTTATGTTGCCAAGACGTGAAACTGTGAGTGCTGGGAACTGAGGAAGAAGAAGCTTTGTGCAAAGATCCGACCTAAAATTGTGAAATCTATGTGCATAGATCTGTTGCTCTAGTGCACAACACTCTACTTAGTTTGACAAACTCTATGCTAAAGAAAAGAAGTCTGATCTGAAGAAAAGAGGTAAGATTTGAAAGCTTTGTGCTCTGAGAAAGGAAAAAGTGAGAATTTTTTATTAAAAGAGGTAAGAATAGTGAAAAGTTCTAGACCTGAAAGCTTTGTGCTCTGTAGAAGTAAGATAAGTGGAAATTTTTGTTTCGACAGTATGGATCTAGGTATGTTTGATAGATTCTATCCTAACTTGAAAACCAGGGTATTAATAGATGAAATAAGATTTGATATGAGTATATCTGATGAGAATAGTGAAAAATATGTTATACCTATGCATAGAAAGAATGTTTGGACTAATAAGTGTATGCAGGATCCTAGAAAGAAATGTTTGCAGGTTAGATACCATGATCCTAGCATGCAGTACAGGAATGGTTGGGGATCATTTAAAAGAAAGAGAGGATTAACCCTTTGTTACAATTGCAGAAAATCGGGACATCTTACTAAGGAATGCCCTGGGAGAAGACCTAGTTGTCTTTGTTGCAAATCTATGGACCATGAAGTATTGGATTGCCCTTGAATGATTTCTAATCTTGAATAAATGCACATGAGACAAGAAAACCCTAAGGCAGATCTAGAAACTAATATTATGACAGAATCCCACAAATAATTAGAAAATGTATTGCTACAAATGAAAGAAACCTTGAATGACCACCGACATGTCAGATTATCAGATATCTTCAAAGAAAAAGAATGCCTTGAAGCAAGAATAGGAGACTTTGACATTGACTATGGTGTAGATGAGGAAACACAGGTGAATATTATGACAGAGAGAACCTGGGAAGCTATAGGGAGGCCTGCTATGATTCCTTCATTAGGAGGAATAGGACTATTCAAAGGAAAGATGATAAACCTATGTGGAAAGCTCACCCACATACCTATGAATGCTAATGGAACTTTGACAGAGGAAGATTTTGAGATTATTAGATTTATTGAGAACAATACCCCATTTACCATGCTACAAGGAAAACCTTGGACTGAAATAAATCAGGCCAGAAGGCAAGAAGAAGAAGAAGTTTTAGAACAACAGAAGAAAGACTTAAAAGAATTCATGACTAGAAGGATCACACACTTGATTGAAGAACAAAAGAACAGATCGAAGCTATTTAACACCAGAGACCCAGATGTCGAACTTGCAAGAACACTAGAAGACCCACAAAATATTGAAGTACCCACTCCAGATAAAGAAGAAGGACCACCCTCAAATCTTAGGGAAGAATCTTAATAACGCAAAGTAACTTTGCTAAAAGAAGATAAGAATCAGAATGGAAAAAGGCATACTAATACAAATCTCACTGGGAAGAAGGCTAGAAAGTTATTTAAGAAGAGAGCTAAGATCGACAAGTTGTAGAAGGTTCCATAGGAAACCTCACAGAAGGAAAATTTGCAAAATTGGAGCTTCGTCGGGATATCAGAATAGTGACACATGGCACTTCGCCATGGAGAAAAAATATATCCATTGGGGACACTATAATTGTTAGTCAAATGCTCCGAATGGGTAGAAAGACATTTATGGATAGACATCTCACCATCCGACCGTTGGGATCGTGCCATAATCGACAGAACAGAGTTAATGAAGGATTCATACCCGTTGCAAGCGACCCATTGTCGAGTTTCCTATTTATCCCATTGCTCCATGCACCGAGAACACTTTTTTCAAATGAGAGTTTGAGCCCACAGACTAAGTTGATTTTTCACAGTGATCATCACGCTATTTCTCTCTATCCCGTTACTATGTCTAAGATACCTTATGAACCCGAGATCGTTAACCCTAAGTGTGTATTTCGAACAAGTTGAGTTCTTTAGAGAAATATGTTGAAGAATTTTTGATCAACCTCATGACTAAAAGAGTCATGTTGATATCTATAGGTGTACAAGCATCATAGATGAGAGGACTATCAGTCTCTTCGTCTACTGCTCACGGATCCGGACCATCCTGACCATCAGATGAAAAGAGAACCAAGCACAAGGATGATCTAGTGAATGCCAAATTGATCCCGACCATATTACCCTCTTATATACCACCTCTAAGTGGCATAGTAAATTGAGACAACGTGCCCAGAGATTTTGAATACACCTTGGTTACAGTGTACCTCCCGAAGGGGATACGTGCAGTTCGAGCAGACCAAGATAAAATTGCAGTGTTGAAGTTTAGTGACTTCAACCTCAGATATCGCAAATTCTATAACATTCTCTCCCCACATAAGTACCTGACCAGAACTAAGGGGAATAATTCAAAGATAATCCCCCAGTTATGGACTATGAACCTCACGCAGTCCACCGTGTTGAATGTCATGAAGATTCCCCACTTCGGAAGACACCAAGAGGTGAATGCATGTGTCAAGTTGTTGTTGTCTTATTACCATGGTGGATATTTGTGGCTAAACTATCATATAATAGTTGATATGACGATGATCAATCAGATCACAAGGTTGAGTATGCAAGGACCTGATCCACATGAGTTTTACCTTGGAAAATCCATGGATCACGCTCTAGCAAATAAGATCAAGGACACTTATGGAGAGGTCAAGAAGGGTAGATGAGGCTACAAGGTAGCTTATATCCAGAGTGGTGAAGTGCACCTCACTTGTCAGTTGATTGCAAGGAAGTCAGTAAGAAAGAACTGACCCACCCAAGTCACTAGTTTTGTAGTTGACCTCACAGGGAAGTGCGCGAAGGGATTTCAGATGAACTGGTTGAACTACCTGGTGAACCAGTTGGAACTTGACTACAGAGAAGCACAAGATCAAGGATATGAATTTCATTTCAGTTGCCTCTTGATCCTTATAGCTTTTATTGCATGGGATATGTCGGAAGGTACTACCTTCCTAGACATCAAGCCTTTTGAACCACTCACCGCAAAGTTCAATACGCTATGTTATTCAAGGGACATGAATAAAAAGTGGAAGTCAAATGTTTTTTTTCATACCTACTACAATCAACTAAAGATAGTCATACAGTCTGAGCCTCGCATGACTCTAAACATTTTTCACTGGTTCAGGTCTTTGATGAAGTTCAACACAAATTGTCATTTTATTTACATCACAGCATGCGTTGACAAACACAAGTAACAACTTCAATCCTACTATAAGATGATAAAGGAGGACTTGGAGGAGATCACTAAGGAATGGTCGATGAATATCCTTATTTCAGCGGACCCTGTGGAGATATCTGACATCGACATCCCAGAAACTGCGTAGGATACACCCAGACCTAGCAGAACAAAGAAGACAGAAGAGGTCCAAGAGATAGAAAGAGCATCCATGAAGACTGCTTCCAGATCACCAGAGTAAGGAGGTGATGGAAAAGAGTTGAATGACAAATAATTCGAACAGAATTAAGGAGACGAGGTTGATCCCATAAAGAAGATGAAAGGTTCGCCTATGAAACCTTCCTCCCGAAAGAAATCGAAGGCCACTATGAAAAAGATGCAGACCTTCCTCACCTCCGATGACTTTGACTTCCTCATAGTAGCCCTACAAGATGCTTCACTGGAAAAAGAAGAGAAACAAGAAGAAAAGAAAGAGGATATGTATGATTGAATTGAAACTGAACTTTGAGGGGTATAACAGGCCCTACAGTCTAGTCACGTAGTCTCCACTATGCTTGGAGAACCATAATTGGGAGATGAGCTAGCTCAACTCCACCGCCTAGTCGATACAGTCGAAGCTCACCTTCGATGAGCACAGGAAGAAATAGCACAAGCCACCCAAGCTTTGACACAAGTACAAGGAGTACTCATCGAGAAACGTAGTTCTGCAGAACAGGAAAATCTTTCTCTCCAAGCAAAGTTTGATGAAGAAAAATCACAGCTATAGCAAGAAAAGGAACAGTCTCTTGCAGAGAAAATCGAAGTAACAGAGGCGGTCAAGAGAGCATTTTTCTCTGTGACAGTCTTAGAAATCAAGGTAGAAGACCGAGTTACACAGCAGGTGAACCAGATCGCAGAAGACATCCAACAACTACAACAACCCATAGAAGATTTGGATCTATGCAATGTACCTGAGACCCCACAAGATGTAAGAGACCAAAGAGAAGAAACCACCCAGAGCACAGTTGAAAGGCTAAAGGCTCTTACCCTGGAATGTAAGCAACTTACCGATTGTTGTTCCTAGACCTATGAAAAAATCATGGAGAACCCAGAATTGAAGGCATTGGAGTCATAGCTCCAAGAGGCAAAGTATCAAGCCAAAAAGATACAGGCATAGTTGAAGTCCTTGTCAATTGTGGAAAGAATGAAGCGCTCACAAGAGCAACGCACTGCACAACAACAAATCCACACTATCCAAAGAAAAGTTATGGAGGTAACTCAGAGGCTCCAACCCATACAAGACAAGGCCTATCAAGTGTTTACATAGGTAGAAGGCTAAGGAATAGAGCTAGAGTAGGTTGTCACTATAGCTGAACAATGTCTAGAAGGACCTATCAATGCTGTAGTCATACAAGAGTTCGTTGAACAGGAGGCTACAACACAATAACAAGTCGAAGCAACTTGAGGTGTTCAAAGTAGAGCTAGTCAGACCAGAGTGACTTGGGATGAGTCACTAGTGAGTTTTGGTGGCTTGTTGGTCCTTGACCATGTTTTGGGAGATCCTTGGTCAAGTTTGACCTATTTTGGGACTTTGACAGCCTGTCAAAGATGGAGCACAAGACGAAGTAGATATCATGGGATCTCGGCCCCTTTTTGGGTCCTTTTTTGGGATTTGGAAATATGCAATGGGTATGGGATGTCGACCCATGTTTAGGCCTATTTTGTAAAGTATAAATAGATGTCTAAGTAATTTAAGAAGGGGCATCTATGTGATGTGAGGCCAAAAGGATAACTGCTAAGTGAAAGTATGATTTGTAGATGCTATGTGCATATTGTGAGAAACTATAGAGCTAAGTGCAAGTGGTTGTAACAGACTATGAAAGGATTTGTGCTATAACTAGCTCGAGGAAGGAGGATCTGGCGAGGTGCGCGTAGATATCCTGTCCTATGCGGAGTAGGATTTTTGTGACCCCATGCATGTAGATGACTAATTGAAGCTAATAAAGAAGAAGAGTTGGTGGACGTAGCCCTAGGGTGGGGGTGAACCATGTAAATACTATGTTATTCTTCTATGTGTGACATTCTGATGTATTTATGTGTTATCTGTTAAGTGCTTGATATAGTTAGATAGATAGATCTGTTTATGCTTTGTGCTTATGATGAATTTGGATGTTAGATTTGATATAGGTGAATGCGCTTAGTTCTTGAATTTGTTAGATTTGATCCATTTATTTATGCTAAGTTCTTAGATACATTATATTTGGGTGAATGCTACGATGCTCTGTTTTATCTGTGAAGTAGATATTGGTTAAATAATAACGAACTGACAGTGCTAAGTGCTCTATTAAGTATTGTAATCACAGATCTGTATCCCAGTTAAGATTGCAGACACCCGAGTCCTACAACCACCCCTGCCTCTACCTCGGGTGAGACTTCATCTGCTTCGCAAGTGTTGTCGAAAGGGATGGTAGTTATGTTTTTGTTGGTGTGCTATTGTAGCGTTGAAACTTGGGTCTACCCCTGTGTCAACATGTAAGAATCTCATTCTCTTTGTGATCCTCTACAATATTATTGACCTTCTTTTGCTAGATAGAAACATCTTGGGATGAGATTTTAGTGGTCACAATGACCTTTTATTCATTGTTTGAATGGATCGTGAAGAGGGAAGACTTTGTGGTTTTAGAGATTACTTTGTGACATTTTTTTTCCAAGATCAATGAAGTGGCAGTAGTTGGAGCTACCTATGGTACCCTGTAGAGATGACCTTCCAGAGTAAAAATGGCACTGCAGGGTCGAGACTCATAGATAGCGTGACATTTACACATACATGGCTTTCGTAAAATAACATCGCATACTTCAAGTGTGGAAACATCACACACTATCTCATCCTTGAAGGGCTTGATTCCATACGAAAAGAGACACTATTGGTTGACACAAATGTGTCATCTATGGCTCAACCATCTGATGGTGTATGGTTGGTGGTGTAGCATTTCTGGAAACTTCAATATTTTGAAAACCTTAGCTAATTTTAGGTTCTTCTCACTCCCATTGTCAAAAATGAAATGCAGTGGGGTCCCATTTTCCCACATTTGTGACTGGAAGAGGTGCTCCCCCTTCTCAAGCTCCTCTGGTTCTTCTAGTTGTATTATTGTGGCTGCGATGGTAGCAGTGGGTTCTTCATCGATGATATGATTCCATTTATTATTCTTTGAATTATATTCCAAGTCATCTTCCAATTATTTTTCTTTGATCTCGGCCACCAATGACTGTTTCAAGTGAAATTCATCGATGTTGTGGAACTCACACCACTTTCCAGATTCTTTCTTAGACTTCTTGTTACCCTTATTTATATATGTCTTGGGTTGGCTCTCTTGAGGTTGGAATTCCTTTATTTTTTCTTCATTCTGTGAGATATGGTTTCAAACCCGAACTGACGCTTACTTTTCTTCTTGAATTTCTGCTCAATTTTGATTGCATATCGATAAGAAAATCCTTGTGAGGATATGTCCAAGAAATCTATCTTTGTTTGGATGTACTTGTGTAGACCACTTCAAAACTAGGTGTCACTGAGAGCCTTTGATACCTACCTTTGAGCCCAAGGTATGAAAGATTTTAGTGTACCATGACACCGTTTGAGCTCTTTTCTGACACAGAGTTGTCCATCTCATGTACTGGTCATCATAGTTTCCGAAAGGGTAGAACTCCTCTTTTGGGGCATCTACAAAGGCTGCCCAAGTGGGTTCTCTCCTAAATGGTGTATATTCATCTGCGATGTACCTCTCTCAGTAACATTCCCACCAATATTTGACATGGGGAAGGGATTTAAGGAGTGCGAAGATGATATTCTCACTATCAGAGAAATTTTGGACAGCTTAATAACATTCTAGCAGATTCAACCATTTCTCTAGCTCATCTTCATCTATTTGGAATTAAAACAAGGGGATATCAAAATTGACTTGTACCTTGAAGGGTGTCACACATCTGAAATGGTTTCCTGTTGAAGATGCCTCGATTGCCGCCATCGGTATTCTTCAAAGGATCTGAAAACAAAAATCCATCATCTTATTCCTCTATCGCATGAGGGCTTCCTTGAGAAACGTCTTGAAATCATATCCAACTCCATCATATCTATTTTCTTCTTCCTGTTAGCACATAGGATTGCAGGGGTCAAAAAATGGCTTTGGTTTTTTTTTTTAAATCATAGGGTTTTACAAGTCCTAGATTTTGGGTCTCTTGTTGTGGTTGTCACTTAAATTTTGATTTGAATAAGAAAAGTTATGTTTAGCCATGGCTTAGAGTCTTTATGTGATTACATTAGTCATCATAACATGGAAAATAAGTTCCTATGAGTCACTCTTTTGATCCTAAAATATTACCATGACATGTCACACCTCCAATCTGTACAAAAGTTTCTTTTTGTCACCATCCAGACATTTAGATGTCAAGTCAAAGTCAGGTGTATTTGTTGCCAACTCACCTAGAGAGTTTGCATAGTACTCATAAGCACCTCATGCATTCAATTGTCATCATTTCAGTTAAGAAACGTGTCAAAGGAGATTTTATGATTTTTCAGTTCCCTTATTTAATTAATTTTTCAAGGATTGTGTCTCAGAATTTCTAACAATCTCCTTGAAGTGAGCCATTGATTTTGAATTTGGTGCTGCAAAATTGGCGCTACGAACTAGCATTGCAAATTGGCTGAAAAGGATCATTGAGTTTGGATAGTTTTTTGATAGACCAACTACATTTTACAGGCATCAACATCAAAAATAGTTTCATTAGGTAGTCCTTGATGGTCTTCACATTGTTCAAAGGTTGAAAGAGGGGTTTGTGTTTCTTTGTACACTAGTGCTGCAAATTGTTCAAACGCTCTTTTTCTGCATCATTTTGAATTACTCTTAAAGAAATTGAATGATACCTTTATCAGGATTGAGGTGTATGGTTGATCAATTGTAGAACCAAGCTTAAATTGCATACTTCATTAAGTGCTGCAAAATGATATTTATGTTGCTGAAAAATTGTTATTAGCAAGAAGAATTGGCCATGAGTTTAAACCATAATTAACAGTTTTGGTTTTCCTCTAGTTATATATCAAGATTATGAGGTTTTTTCAACATATTTGGAATCCTGGTACAAGTTTTGATGTGTTGAAGATTTGTAAAATTGAAATAGGATGCTATAGGAAATTGCACAACGCCTAGATTCACAAGCGCTGCGAACTGGTAATTTATGACAGTTTGTAAGCATTAGCACACAACAGAGGATTGTTTTGATCATAACTTTTGAATTCCAATCTGGGTTCCTTTGAAATTTGGTGTGGAGGAAAAACATGATGGTTTTTACTTCTAAAAAAAAAAAATCATCCCAACCTATTTCGTATTTGTGGAGAAAAGATAAAAACATCACCTACAGGAAAGTTCGTAGGGCATGTTGTCATAGGCATTGTGAACTCTAACAGTGTGACAAATTCGAGCTATGGGAAGGCTATCAACTGTCAGGGAAGGTTCGAATGGGCTCCTAGGATTTATTTGAACATGAGGGACATGTGTTCCATCTTCAGATCAAGCAACATGACCTATTTCAAAAGGCATTTATAACAATAGACAAGATCCCCATAAATAGGAATTTGTTAGGTTTTTGTTGGAATATTTTGTAACAAAACTCCTAAATGGAGGAGGATCCTATGTAGCTCCTTGGTTTCTACCTCCTTAGGGTAGATAGATATCATTCACTATATATGAAAGTTGATTTTGATAAGGAAAGGGTTGGATTCATGAGCTGAGATAGGAGAGAGTTGGAGGAGCAATTTGGTTGATCATTTGTAAGCTCAATGGCCTGTTTGTAATGACATTTTCTTCCATTAAAGATTCACGAGAGTTGTTATCAGATTGTCTTATTTGTTTTCCCGTTTATTTGTTATCTTCTTGCTTGAATATATTGCAGGTTTTGAGGATTATAACTATTATTTATTGATGGATTCATTGTTGAGATTTGTACCTTGGGAGGTGTTTCCCATGTGTTTATCCTCCTTAGCACATGAGGGAAGGTTTAGTCACTTTGTACCTAGTACTTTTGTCTATTTGTACTTTGACTTTGGTTAAAGTGCATTTTGGTCACTTTTGGCAAAAGTGAACATTAAATCACTTTTTTGGTCATTTTGGGAGACATGAGTAGACTTAGGGAACTTAACCCAAAAGTGGGTTTTGAGTTAGATTTATTTGGTGAGATCCCATCCCTTCATTTGGATTGATCTCAACCATCTAATCTTAGGTTACCCTATTCTTTCCTAAAGAGGGGCAAAGGAGACAAAGGAGGGTGCATTGTTCATAGAGGGAGTTTTGCTTGTTGGAGGAGGAATACTTGAGCTATGGAGATGAGGTCAGATGCATGAGGATAGTAGGAGGAGGCCACTAGCTTTCATGGAGAGCTTGGAGCAGCTAGCTTCTATTATTTATTAGAGAGATTCTTCTGTTGAGGGGGGCGCATGGCTTTGGCAGGCTATTTTCTTCCT